>JAWNPD010000486.1:1325000-1405000 GCA_035045305.1 Drosophila maculinotata | reverse complement strand
CAACAATAACAACAATAACAATAATAACAACAATAACAACAATAAAAACAATAACAACAATAACAACAATAACAACAATAACAACAATAACAATAACAACAATAACAACAATAACAACAATAACAACAATAACAACAATAACAACAATAACAACAATAACAACAATAACAACAATAACAACAATAACAATAATAACAACAATAACAACAATAACAACAATAACAACAATAACAACAATAACAACAATAACAACAATAACAACAATAACAACAATAACAACAATAACAACAATAACAACAGTTACAACTATAACAATAATAACAACAATAACAACAATAACAACAATAACAACAATAACAACAATAACAACAATAACAACATAACAATAATAACAACAATAACAACAATAACAACAATAACAACAATAACAACAATAACAACAATAACAACAATAACAACATAACAACAATAACAACAATAACAACAATAACAACAATAACAACAATAACAACAACAACAACAATAACAACAATAACAATAAAAACAATAACAACAATAACAACAATAACAACAATAACAACAGTTACAACTATAACAATAATAACAACAATAACAACAATAACAACAATAACAACAATAACAACAATAACAACAATAACAACAATAACAACAATAACAACAATAACAACAATAACAACAATAACAACAATAACAACAATAACAACAATAACAACAATAACAACAATAACAACAATAACAACAATGCAACAATAACAACAATAACAACAATAACAACAATAACAACAATAACAACAATAACAACAATAACAACAATAACAACAATAACAACAATAACAACAATAACAACAATAACAACAATAACAACAATAACAACAATAACAACAATAACAACAATAACAACAATAACAACAATAACAACAATAACAACAATAACAACAATAACAACAATAACAACAATAACAACAATAACAACAATAACAACAATAACAACAATAACAACAATAACAACAATAACAACAATAACAACAATAACAACAATAACAACAATAACAACAATAACAACAATAACAACAATAACAACAATAACAACAATAACAACAATAACAACAATAACAATAATAACAACAATAACAACAATAACAACAATAACAACAATAACAACAATAACAACAATAACAACAATAACAACAATAACAACAATAACAACAATAACAACAATAACAACAATAACAACAATAACAACAATAACAACAATAACAACAATAACAACAATAACAACAATAACAACAATAACAACAATAACAACAATAACAACAATAACAACAATAACAACAATAACAACAATAACAACAATAACAACAATAACAACAATAACAACAATAACAACAATAACAACAATAACAACAATAACAACAATAACAACAATAACAACAATAACAACAATAACAACAATAACAACAGTTACAACTATAACAATAATAACAACAATAACAAAAATAACAATAATAACAACAATAACAATAACAACAATAACAACAATAACAACAGTTACAACTATAACAATAATAACAATAATAACAACAATAACAAAATAACAATAATAACAACAATAACAACAATAACAACAATAACAACAATAACAACAATAACAAAAAACAACAATAACAACAATAACAACAATAACAACAATAACAATAATAACAACAATAACAAAATACAAAATAACAACAATAACAACAATAACAACAATAACAACAATAACAACAATAACAACAATAACAACAATAACAACAATAACAACAATAACAACAATAACAACAAAACAAATAACAACAATAACAACAATAACAACAATAACAACAATAACAACAATAACAACAATAACAACAATAACAACAATAACAACAATAACAACAATAACAACAATAACAACAATAACAACAATAACAACAATAACAACAATAACAACAGTTACAACTATAACAATAATAACAACAATAACAACAATAACAACAATAACAACAATAACAACAATAACAACAATAACAACAATAACAACAATAACAACAATAACAACAATAACAACAATAACAACAATAACAACAGTTACAACTATAACAATAATAACAACAATAACAACAATAACAACAATAACAACAATAACAACAATAACAACAATAACAACAATAACAACAATAACAACAATAACAAAATAACAACAATAACAACAATAACAACAATAACAACAATAACAACAATAACAACAATAACAACAATAACAACAATAACAAAAATAACAACAATAACAACAATAACAACAATAACAACAATAACAACAGTAACAACTATAACAATAATAACAACAATAACAACAATAACAACAATAACAACAATAACAACAATAACAACAATAACAACAATAACAACAATAACAACAATAACAACAATAACAACAATAACAACAATAACAACAATAACAACAATAACAACAATAACAACAATAACAACAATAACAACAATAACAACAATAACAACAATAACAACAATAACAACAATAACAATAACAACAATAACAACAATAACAACAATAACAACAATAACAACAATAACAACAATAACAACAATAACAACAATAACAACAATAACAACAATAACAACAATAACAACAATAACAACAATAACAACAATAACAACAATAACAACAATAACAACAATAACAACAATAACAACAATAACAACAATAACAACAATAACAACAATAACAACAATAACAACAATAACAATAATAACAACAATAACAACAGTAACAACAATAACAACAATAACAACAATAACAACAATAACAACAATAACAACAATAACAACAATAACAACAATAACAACAATAACAACAATAACAACAATAACAACAATAACAACAATAACAACAATAACAACAATAACAACAATAACAACAATAACAACAATAACAACAATAACAACAATAACAACAATAACAACAATAACAACAATAACAACAATAACAACAATAACAACAATAACAACAATAACAACAATAACAACAATAACAACAATAACAACAATAACAACAATAACAACAATAACAACAATAACAACAATAACAACAATAACAACAATAACAACAATAACAACAATAACAACAATAACAACAATAACAACAATAACAACAATAACAACAATAACAACAATAACAACAATAACAACAATAACAACAATAACAACAATAACAACAATAACAACAATAACAATAATAACAACATAACAACAATAACAGCAATAACAACAATAACAACAATAACAACAATAACAACAATAACAACAATAACAACAATAACAACAATAACAACAATAACAACAATAACAACAATAACAACAATAACAACAATAACAACAATAACAACAATAACAACAATAACAACAATAACAACAATAACAACAATAACAACAATAACAACAATAACAACAATAACAACAATAACAACAATAACAACAATAACAACAATAACAACAATAACAACAATAACAACAATAACAACAATAACAACAATAACAACAATAACAACAATAACAACAATAACAACAATAACAACAATAACAACAATAACAACAATAACAACAATAACAACAATAACAACAATAACAACAATAACAACAATAACAACAATAACAACAATAACAACAATAACAACAATAACAACAATAACAACAATAACAACAATAACAACAATAACAACAATAACAACAATAACAACAATAACAACAATAACAACAATAACAACAATAACAACAATAACAACAATAACAACAATAACAACAATAACAACAATAACAACAATAACAACAATAACAACACTAACAACAATAACAACAATAACAACAATAACAACAATAACAACAATAACAACAATAACAACAATAACAACAATAACAACAATAACAACAATAACAACAATAACAACAATAACAACAATAACAACAATAACAACAATAACAACAATAACAACAATAACAACAATAACAACAATAACAACAATAACAACAATAACAACAATAACAACAATAACAACAATAACAACAATAACAACAATAACAACAATAACAACAATAACAACAATAACAACAATAACAACAATAACAACAATAACAACAATAACAACAATAACAACAATAACAACAATAACAACAATAACAACAATAACAACAATAACAACAATAACAACAATAACAACAATAACAACAATCACAACAATAACAACAATAACAACAATAACAACAATAACAACAATAACAACAATAACAACAATAACAACAATAACAACAATAACAACAATTACAATAATAACAACAATAACAACAATAACAACAATAACAACAATACCAACAATAAAAACAATAACAACAATAACAACAACAACAACAACAATAACAACAATAACAACAATAACAACAATAACAACAATAACAACAATAACAACAATAACAACAATAACAACAATAACAACAATAACAACAATAACAACAATAACAACAATAACAACAATAACAACAATAACAACAATAACAACAATAACAACAATAACAACAATAACAACAGTTACAACTATAACAATAATAACAGCAATAACAACAATAACAATAACAACAAAAACAATAACAACAATAACAACAATAACAACAATAACAACAATAACAATAATAACAACAATAACAACAATAACAACAATAACAACAATAACAACAATAACAACAATAACAACAATTACAACAATAACAACAATAACAACAATAACAACAATAACAACAATAACAACAAAAACAACAACAACAACAATAACAACAATAACAATAACAACAATAACAACAATAACAACAATAACAACAATAACAACAGTTACAACAATAACAATAATAACAACAATAACAACAATAACAACAATAACAACAATAACAACAATAACAACAATAACAACAATAACAACAATAACAACAAAAACAACAATAACAACAATAACAACAATAACAACAATAACAACAATAACAACAATAACAACAATAACAACAATAACAACAATAACAACAATAACAACAATAACAACAATAACAACAATAACAACCATAACAACAATAACAACAATAACAACAATAACAACAATAACAACAATAACAACAATAACAACAATAACAACAATAACAACAATAACAACAATAACAACAATAACAACAATAACAACAATAACAACAATAACAACAATAACAACAATAACAACAATAACAACAATAACAACAATAACAACAATAACAACAATAACAACAATAACAACAATAACAACAATAACAACAATAACAACAATAACAACAATAACAACAATAACAACAATAACAACAATAACACCAATAACAACAATAACAACAATAACAACAATAACAACAATAACAACAATAACAACAATAACAACAATAACAATAATAACAACAATAACAACAATAACAACAATAACAACAATAACAACAATAACAACAATAACAACAATAACAACAATAACAACAATAACAACAATAACAACAATAACAACAATAACAACAATAACAACAATAACAACAATAACAACAATAACAACAATAACAACAATAACAATAATAACAACAATAACAACAATAACAACAATAACAACAATAACAACAATAACAACAATAACAACAATAACAACAATACAAAATAACAACAATAACAACAATACAAATAACAACAATAACAACAATAACAACAATAACAACAATAACAACAGTAACAACATAACAACAATAACAACAATAACAACAATAACAACAATAACAACAATACAACAACAACAATAACAACAATAACAACAGTAACAACTATAACAATAATAACAATAATAACAACAATAACAACAATAACAATAATAACAACAATAACAACAATAACAACAATAACAACAATAACAACAATAACAAAAATAACAACAATAACAACAATAACAACAATAACAACAATAACAATAATAACAACAATAACAACAATAACAATAATAACAACAATAACAACAATAACAACAATAACAACAATAACAACAATAACAACAATAACAACAATAACAACAATAACAACAATAACAACAATAACAACAATAACAATAATAACAACAATAACAACAATAACAACAATAACAACAATAACAATAATAACAACAATAACAACAATAACAACAATAACAACAATAACAACAATAACAACAATAACAACAATAACAACAATAACAACAATAACAACAATAACAACAATAACAACTATAACAACAATAACAACAATAACAACAATAACAACAATAACAACAATAACAACAATAACAACAATAACAACAATAACAACAATAACAACAATAACAACAATAACAACAATAACAACAATAACAACAATAACAAAAATAACAACAATAACAACAATAACAACAATAACAACAATAACAACAGTAACAACTATAACAACAATAACAACAATAACAACAATAACAACAATAACAACAATAACAACAATAACAACAATAACAACAATAACAACAATAACAACAATAACAAATAACAACAATAACAACAATAACAACAATAACAACAATAACAACAATAACAACAATAACAACAATAACAACAATAACAACAATAACAACAATAACAACAATAACAACAATAACAACAATAACAACAATAACAACAATAACAACAATAACAACAATAACAACAATAACAACAATAACAACAATAACAACAATAACAACAATAACAACAATAACAACAATAACAACAATAACAACAATAACAACAATAACAACAATAACAACAATAACAACAATAACAACAATAACAATAATAACAACAATAACAACAATAACAACAATAACAACAATAACAACAATAACAACAATAACAACAATAACAACAATAACAACAATAACAACAACAACAACAATAACAACAATAACAACAATAACAACAATAACAACAATAACAACAATAACAACAATAACAACAATAACAACAATAACAACAATAACCACAATAACAACAATAACAACAATAACAACAATAACAACAATAACAACAATAACAACAATAACAACAATAACAACAATAACAACAATAACAACAATAACAACAATAACAACAATAACAACAATAACAACAATAACAACAATAACAACAATAACAACAATAACAACAATAACAACAATAACAACAATAACAACAATAACAACAATAACAACAATAACAACAATAACAACAATAACAACAATAACAACAATAACAACAATAACAACAATAACAACAATAACAACAATAACAACAATAACAACAATAACAACAATAACAACAATAACAATAACAACAATAACAACAATAACAACAATAACAACAATAACAACAATAACAACAATAACAACAATAACAACAATAACAACAATAACAACAATAACAACAATAACAACAATAACAACAATAACAACAATAACAACAATAACAACAATAACAACAATAACAACAATAACAACAATAACAACAATAACAACAATAACAACAATAACAACAATAACAACAATAACAACAATAACAACAATAACAACAATAACAACAATAACAACAATAACAACAATAACAACAATAACAACAATAACAACAATAACAACAATAACAACAATAACAACAATAACAACAATAACCACAATAACAACAATAACAACAATAACAACAATAACAACAATAACAACAATAACAACAATAACAACAATAACAACAATAACAACAATAACAACAATAACAACAATAACAACAATAACAACAATAACAACTATAACAATAATAACAACAATAACAACAATAACAACAATAACAACAATAACAACAATAACAACAATAACAAAAATAACAACAATAACAACAATAAAAACAATAACAACAATAACAATAATAACAATAATAACAACAATAACAACAATAACAACAATAACAACAATAACAACAATTACAACAATAACAACAATAACAACAATAACAACAATAACAACAATAACAACAATAACAACAATAACAACAATAACAACAATAACAACAATAACAACAATAACAACAATAACAACAATAACAACAATAACAACAATAACAACAATAACAACAATAACAACAATAACAACAATAACAACAATAACAACAATAACAACAATAACAACAATAACAACAATAACAACAATAACAACAATAACAACAATAACAACAATAACAACAATAACAACAATAACAACAATAACAACAATAACAACAATAACAACAATAACAACAATAACAACAATAACAACAATAACAACAATAACAACAATAACAACAATAACAACAATAACAACAATAACAACAATAACAACAATAACAACAATAACAACAATAACAACAATAACAACAATAACAACAATAACAACAATAACAACAATAACAACAATAACAACAATAACAACAATAACAACAATAACAACAATAACAACAATAACAACAATAACAACAATAACAACAATAACAACAATAACAACAATAACAACAATAACAACAATAACAACAATAACAACACTAACAACAATAACAACAATAACAACAATAACAACAATAACAACAATAACAACAATAACAACAATAACAACAATAACAACAATAACAACAATAACAACAATAACAACAATAACAACAATAACAACAATAACAACAACAACAATAACAACAATAACAACAATAACAACAATAACAACAATAACAACAATAACAACAATAACAACAATAACAACAATAACAACAATAACAACAATAACAACAATAACAACAATAACAACAATAACAACAATAACAACAATAACAACAATAACAACAATAACAACAATAACAACAATAACAACAATAACAACAATAACAACAATAACAACAATAACAACAATAACAACAATAACAACAATAACAACAATAACAACAATAACAACAATAACAACAATAACAACAATAACAACAATAACAACAATAACAACAATAACAACAATAACAACAATAACAACAATAACAACAATAACAACAATAACAACAATAACAACAATAACAACAATAACAACAATAACAACAATAACAACAATAACAACAATAACAACAATAACAACAATAACAACAATAACAACAATAACAACAATAACAACAATAACAACAATAACAACAATAACAACAATAACAACAATAACAACAATAACAACAATAACAACAATAACAACAATAACAACAATAACAACAATAACAACAATAACAACAATAACAACAATAACAACAATAACAACAATAACAACAATAACAACAATAACAACAATAACAACAATAACAACAATAACAACAATAACAACAATAACAACAATAACAACAATAACAACAATAACAACAATAACAACAATAACAACAATAACAACAATAACAACAATAACAACAATAACAACAATAACAACAATAACAACAATAACAACAATAACAACAATAACAACAATAACAACAATAACAACAATAACAACAATAACAACAATAACAACAATAACAACAATAACAACAATAACAACAATAACAACAATAACAACAATAACAACAATAACAACAATAACAACAATAACAACAATAACAACAATAACAACAATAACAACAATAACAACAATAACAACAATAACAACAATAACAACAATAACAACAATAACAACAATAACAACAATAACAACAATAACAACAATAACAACAATAACAACAATAACAACAATAACAACAATAACAACAATAACAACAATAACAACAATAACAACAATAACAACAATAACAACAATAACAACAATAACAACAATAACAACAATAACAACAATAACAACAATAACAACAATAACAACAATAACAACAATAACAACAATAACAACAATAACAACAATAACAACAATAACAACAATAACAACAATAACAACAATAACAACAATAACAACAATAACAACAATAACAACAATAACAACAATAACAACAATAACAACAATAACAACAATAACAACAATAACAACAATAACAACAATAACAACAATAACAACAATAACAACAATAACAACAATAACAACAATAACAACAATAACAACAATAACAACAATAACAACAATAACAACAATAACAACAATAACAACAATAACAACAATAACAACAATAACAACAATAACAACAATAACAACAATAACAACAATAACAACAATAACAACAATAACAACAATAACAACAATAACAACAATAACAACAATAACAACAATAACAACAATAACAACAATAACAACAATAACAACAATAACAACAATAACAACAATAACAACAATAACAACAATAACAACAATAACAACAATAACAACAATAACAACAATAACAACAATAACAACAATAACAACAATAACAACAATAACAACAATAACAACAATAACAACAATAACAACAATAACAACAATAACAACAATAACAACAATAACAACAATAACAACAATAACAACAATAACAACAATAACAACAATAACAACAATAACAACAATAACAACAATAACAACAATAACAACAATAACAACAATAACAACAATAACAACAATAACAACAATAACAACAATAACAACAATAACAACAATAACAACAATAACAACAATAACAACAATAACAACAATAACAACAATAACAACAATAACAACAATAACAACAATAACAACAATAACAACAATAACAACAATAACAACAATAACAACAATAACAACAATAACAACAATAACAACAATAACAACAATAACAACAATAACAACAATAACAACAATAACAACAATAACAACAATAACAACAATAACAACAATAACAACAATAACAACAATAACAACAATAACAACAATAACAACAATAACAACAATAACAACAATAACAACAATAACAACAATAACAACAATAACAACAATAACAACAATAACAACAATAACAACAATAACAACAATTACAACAATAACAATAATAACAACAATAACAACAATAACAATAACAACAAAAACAATAACAACAATAACAACAATAACAACAATAACAACAATAACAACAATAACAACAATAACAACAATAACAACAATAACAACAATAACAACAATAACAACAATAACAACAATAACAACAATAACAACAATAACAACAATAACAACAATAACAACAATAACAACAATAACAACAATAACAACAATAACAACAATAACAATAACAACAATAACAACAATAACAACAATAACAACAATAACAACATAACAACTATAACAATAATAACAACAATAACAACAATAACAACAATAACAACAATAACAACAATAACAACAATAACAACAATAACAACAATAACAACAATAACAACAATAACAACAATAACAACAATAACAACAATAACAACAATAACAACAATAACAACAATAACAACAATAACAACAATAACAAAATAACAACAATAACAACAATAACAACAATAACAACAATAACAACAATAACAACAATAACAACAATAACAACAATAACAACAATAACAACAATAACAACAATAACAACAATAACAACAATAACAACAATAACAACAATAACAACAATAACAACAATAACAACAATAACAACAATAACAACAATAACAACAATAACAACAATAACAACAATAACAACAATAACAACAATAACAACAATAACAACAATAACAACAATAACAACAATAACAACAATAACAACAATAACAACAATAACAACAATAACAACAATAACAACAATAACAACAATAACAACAATAACAACAATAACAACAATAACAACAATAACAACAATAACAACAATAACAACAATAACAACAATAACAACAATAACAACAATAACAACAATAACAACAATAACAACAATAACAACAATAACAACAATAACAACAATAACAACAATAACAACAATAACAACAATAACAACAATAACAACAATAACAACAATAACAACAATAACAACAATAACAACAATAACAACAATAACAACAATAACAACAATAACAACAATAACAACAATAACAACAATAACAACAATAACAACAATAACAATAATAACAACAATAACAACAATAACAACAATAACAACAATAACAACAATAACAACAATAACAACAATAACAACAATAACAACAATAACAACAATAACAACAATAACAACAATAACAACAATAACAACAATAACAACAATAACAACAATAACAACAATTACAACTATAACAATAATAACAACAATAACAACAATAACAATAATAACAACAATAACAACTAACAACAATAACAACAATAACAACAATAACAACTATAACAATAATAACAACAATAACAACAATAACAACAATAACAACAATAACAACAATAACAACAATAACAACAATAACAACAATAACAACAATAACAACAATAACAACAATAACAACAATAACAACAATAACAACAATAACAACAATAACAACAATAACAACAATAACAACAATAACAACAATAACAACAATAACAACAATAACAACAATAACAACAATAACAACAATAACAACAATAACAACAATAACAATAATAACAACAATAACAACAATAACAATAATAACAACAATAACAACAATAACAACAATAACAACAATAACAACAATAACAACAATAACAACAATAACAACAATAACAACAATAACAACAATAACAACAATAACAACAATAACAACAATAACAACAATAACAACAATAACAACAATAACAACTATAACAACAATAACAACAATAACAACAATAACAACAATAACAACAATAACAACAATAACAACAATAACAACAATAACAACAATAACAACAATAACAACAATAACAACAATAACAACAATAACAACAATAACAACAATAACAACAATAACAACAATAACAACAATAACAACAATAACAACAATAACAACAATAACAACAATAACAACAATAACAACAATAACAACAATAACAACAATAACAACAATAACAACAATAACAACAATAACAACAATAACAACAATAACAACAATAACAACAATAACAACAATAACAACAATAACAACAATAACAACAATAACAACAATAACAACAATAACAACAATAACAACAATAACAATAATAACAATAATAACAACAATAACAACAATAACAACAATAACAACAATAACAACAATAACAACAATAACAACAATAACAACAATAACAACAATAACAACAATAACAACAATAACAACAATAACAACAATAACAACAATAACAACAATAACAACAATAACAACAATAACAACAATAACAACAATAACAACAATAACAACAATAACAACAATAACAACAATAACAACAATAACAACAATAACAACAATAACAACAATAACAACAATAACAACAATAACAACAATAACAACAATAACAACAATAACAACAATAACAACAATAACAACAATAACAACAATAACAACAATAACAACAATAACAAGAATAACAACAATAACAACAATAACAACAATAACAACAATAACAACAATAACAACAATAACAACAATAACAACAATAACAACTATAACAATAATAACAACAATAACAACAATAACAACAATAACAACAATAACAACAATAACAACAATAACAAGAATAACAACAATAACAACAATAACAACAATAACAACAATAACAACAATAACAACAATAACAACAATAACAACAATAGCAACAATAACAACAATAACAACAATAACAACAATAACAACAATAACAACAATAACAACAATAACAACAATAACAACAATAACAACAATAACAACAATAACAACAATTACAACAATAACAACAATAACAACAATAACAACAATAACAACAATAACAACAATAACAACAATAACAACAATAACAACAATAACAACAATAACAACAATAACAACAATAACAACAATAACAACAATAACAACAATAACAACAATAACAACAATAACAACAATAACAATAATAACAACAATAACAACAATAACAACAATAACAACAATAACAACAATAACAACAATAACAACAATAACAACAATAACAACAATAACAACAATAACAACAATAACAACAATAACAACAATAACAACAATAACAACAATAACAACAATAACAACAATAACAACAATAACAACAATAACAACAATAACAACAATAACAACAATAACAACAATAACAACAATAACAACAATAAAAACAATAACAACAATAACAACAATAACAACAATAACAACAATAACAACAATAACAACAATAACAACAATAACAACAATAACAACAATAACAACAATAACAACAATAACAACAATAACAACAATAACAACAATAACAACAATAACAACAATAACAACAATAACAACAATAACAACAATAACAACAATAACAACAATAACAACAATAACAACTATAACAATAATAACAACAATAACAACAATAACAACAATAACAACAATAACAACAATAACAACAATAACAACAATAACAACAATAACAACAATAACAACAATAACAACAATAACAACAATAACAACAATAACAACAATAACAACTATAACAACAATAACAACAATAACAACAATAACAACAATAACAACAATAACAACAATAACAACAATAACAACAATAACAACAATAACAACAATAACAACAATAACAACAATAACAACAATAACAACAATAACAACAATAACAACAATAACAACAATAACAACAATAACAACAATAACAACAATAACAACAATAACAACAATAACAACAATAACAACAATAACAACAATAACAACAATAACAACAATAACAACAATAACAACAATAACAACAATAACAACAATAACAACAATAACAACAATAACAACAATAACAACAATAACAACAATAACAACAATAACAACAATAACAACAATAACAACAATAACAACAATAACAAAATAACAACAATAACAACAATAACAACAATAACAACAATAACAACAATAACAACAATAACAACAACAATAACAACAATAACAACAATAACAACAATAACAACAATAACAACAATAACAACAATAACAACAATAACAACAATAACAACAATAACAACAATAACAACAATAACAACAATAACAACAATAACAACAATAACAACAATAACAACAATAACAACAATAACAACAATAACAACAATAACAACAATAACAACAATAACAACAATAACAACAATAACAACAATAACAACAATAACAACAATAACAACAATAACAACAATAACAACAATAACAACAATAACAACAATAACAACAATAACAACAATAACAACAATAACAACAATAACAACAATAACAACAATAACAACAATAACAACAATAACAACAATAACAACAATAACAACAATAACAACAATAACAACAATAACAACAATAACAACAATAACAACAATAACAACAATAACAACAATAACAACAATAACAACAATAACAACAATAACAACAATAACAACAATAACAACAATAACAACAATAACAACAATAACAACAATAACAACAATAACAACAATAACAACAATAACAACAATAACAACAATAACAACAATAACAACAATAACAACAATAACAACAATAACAACAATAACAACAATAACAACAATAACAACAATAACAACAATAACAACAATAACAACAATAACAACAATAACAACAATAACAACAATAACAACAATAACAACAATAACAACAATAACAACAATAACAACAATAACAACAATAACAACAATAACAACAATAACAACAATAACAACAATAACAACAATAACAACAATAACAACAATAACAACAATAACAACAATAACAACAATAACAACAATAACAACAATAACAACAATAACAACAATAACAATAATAACAACAATAACAACAATAACAACAATAACAACAATAACAACAATAACAACAATAACAACAATAACAACAATAACAACAATAACAACAATAACAACAATAACAATAATAACAATAATAACAACAATAACAACAATAACAACAATAACAACAATAACAACAATAACAACAATAACAAAATAACAACAATAACAACAATAACAACAATAACAACAATAACAACAATAACAACAATAACAACAATAACAACAATAACAACAATAACAACAATAACAACAATAACAACAATAACAACAATAACAACAATAACAACAATAACAACAATAACAACAATAACAACAATAACAACAATAACAACAATAACAACAATAACAACAATAACAACAATAACAATAATAACAACAATAACAACAATAACAACAATAACAACAATAACAACAATAACAACAATAACAACAATAACAACAATAACAATAATAACAACAATAACAACAATAACAACAATAACAACAATAACAACAATAACAACAATAACAACAATAACAACAATAACAACAATAACAACAATAACAACAATAACAACAATAACAACAATAACAACAATAACAACAATAACAACAATAACAACAATAACAACAATAACAACAATAACAACAATAACAACAATAACAACAATAACAACAATAACAACAATAACAACAATAACAACAATAACAACAATAACAACAATAACAACAATAACAACAATAACAACAATAACAACAATAACAACAATAACAACAATAACAACAATAACAACAATAACAATAATAACAATAATAACAACAAAACAACAATAACAACAATAACAACAATAACAACAATAACAACAATAACAACAATAACAACAATAACAACAATAACAACAATAACAACAATAACAACAATAACAACAATAACAACAATAACAACAATAACAACAATAACAACAATAACAACAATAACAACAATAACAACAATAACAACAATAACAACAATAACAACAATAACAACAATAACAACAATAACAACAATAACAACAATAACAACAATAACAACAATAACAACAATAACAACAATAACAACAATAACAACAATAACAACAATAACAACAATAACAACAATAACAACAATAACAACAATAACAACAATAACAACAATAACAACAATAACAACAATAACAACAATAACAACAATAACAAAATAACAACAATAACAACAATAACAACAGTAACAACAATAACAATAATAACAACAATAACAACAATAACAACAATAACAACAATAACAACAATAACAACAATAACAACAATAACAACAATAACAACAATAACAACAATAACAACAATACAACAATAACAATAATAACAACAATAACAACAATAACAAAACAATAATAACAATAAAACAACAATAACAACAATAACAACAATAACAACAATAACAAAAACAACAATAACAACAATAACAACAATAACAACAATAACAACAATAACAACAATAACAACAATAACAACAATAACAACAATAACAACAATAACAACAATAACAACAATAACAACAATAACAACAATAACAACAATAACAACAATAACAACAATAACAACAATAACAACAATAACAACAATAACAACAATAACAACAATAACAACAATAACAACAATAACAACAATAACAACAATAACAACAATAACAACAATAACAACAATAACAACAATAACAACAATAACAACAATAACAACAATAACAACAATAACAACAATAACAACAATAACAACAATAACAACAATAACAACAATAACAACAATAACAACAATAACAACAATAACAACAATAACAACAATAACAACAATAACAACAATAACAACAATAACAACAATAACAACAATAACAACAATAACAACAATAACAACAATAACAACAATAACAACAATAACAACAATAACAACAATAACAACAATAACAACAATAACAACAATAACAACAATAACAACAATAACAACAATAACAACAATAACAACAATAACAACAATAACAACAATAACAACAATAACAACAATAACAACAATAACAACTATAACAATAATAACAACAATAACAACAATAACAACAATAACAACAATAACAACAATAACAACAATAACAACAATAACAACAATAACAACAATAACAACAATAACAACAATAACAACTATAACAATAATAACAACAATAACAACAATAACAATAACAACAATAACAACAATAACAACAATAACAACAATAACAATAATAACAACAATAACAACAATAACAAAATAACAACAATAACAACAATAACAACAATAACAACAATAACAACAATAACAACAATAACAACAATAACAACAATAACAACAATAACAACAATAACAACAATAACAACAATAACAACAATAACAACAATAACAACAATAACAACAATAACAACAATAACAACAATAACAACAATAACAACAATAACAACAATAACAACAATAACAACAATAACAACAATAACAACAATAACAACAATAACAACAATAACAACAATAACAACAATAACAACAATAACAACAATAACAACAATAACAACAATAACAACAATAACAACAATAACAACAATAACAACAATAACAACAATAACAACAATAACAACAATAACAACAATAACAACAATAACAACAATAACAACAATAACAACAATAACAACAATAACAACAATAACAACAATAACAACAATAACAACAATAACAACAATAACAACAATAACAACAATAACAACAATAACAACAATAACAACAATAACAACAATAACAACAATAACAACAATAACAACAATAACAACAATAACAACAATAACAACAATAACAACAATAACAACAATAACAACAATAACAACAATAACAACAATAACAACAATAACAACAATAACAACAATAACAACAATAACAACAATAACAACAATAACAACAATAACAACAATAACAACAATAACAACAATAACAACAATAACAACAATAACAACAATAACAACAATAACAACAATAACAACAATAACAACAATAACAACAATAACAACAATAACAACAATAACAACAATAACAACAATAACAACAATAACAACAATAACAACAATAACAACAATAACAACAATAACAACAATAACAACAATAACAACAATAACAACAATAACAACAATAACAACAATAACAACAATAACAACAATAACAACAATAACAACAATAACAACAATAACAACAATAACAACAATAACAACAATAACAACAATAACAACAATAACAACAATAACAACAATAACAACAATAACAACAATAACAACAATAACAACAATAACAACAATAACAACAATAACAACAATAACAACAATAACAACAATAACAACAATAACAACAATAACAACAATAACAACAATAACAACAATAACAACAATAACAACAATAACAACAATAACAACAATAACAACAATAACAACAATAACAACAATAACAACAATAACAACAATAACAACAATAACAACAATAACAACAATAACAACAATAACAACAATAACAACAATAACAACAATAACAACAATAACAACAATAACAACAATAACAACAATAACAACAATAACAACAATAACAACAATAACAACAATAACAACAATAACAACAATAACAACAATAACAACAATAACAACAATAACAACAATAACAACAATAACAACAATAACAACAATAACAACAATAACAACAATAACAACAATAACAACAATAACAACAATAACAACAATAACAACAATACAACAATAACAACAATAACAACAATAACAACAATAACAACAATAACAACAATAACAACAATAACAACAATAACAACAATAACAACAATAACAACAATAACAACAATAACAACAATAACAACAATAACAACAATAACAACAATAACAATAACAACAATAACAACAATAACAACAATAACAACAATAACAACAATAACAACAATAACAACAATAACAACAATAACAACAATAACAACAATAACAACAATAACAACAATAACAACAATAACAACAATAACAACAATAACAACAATAACAACAATAACAACAATAACAACAATAACAAGAATAACAACAATAACAACAATAACAACAATAACAACAATAACAACAATAACAACAATAACAACAATAACAACAATAACAACAATAACAACAATAACAACAATAACAACAATAACAACAATAACAACAATAACAACAATAACAACAATAACAACAATAACAACAATAACAACAATAACAACAATAACAACAATAACAACAATAACAACAATAACAACAATAACAACAATAACAACAATAACAACAATAACAACAATAACAACAATAACAACAATAACAACAATAACAACAATAACAACAATAACAACAATAACAACAATAACAACAATAACAACAATAACAACAATAACAACAATAACAACAATAACAACAATAACAACAATAACAACAATAACAACAATAACAACAATAACAACAATAACAACAATAACAACAATAACAACAATAACAACAATAACAACAATAACAACAATAACAACAATAACAACAATAACAACAATAACAACAATAACAACAATAACAACAATAACAACAATAACAACAATAACAACAATAACAACAATAACAACAATAACAAAAATAACAACAATAACAACAATAACAACAATAACAACAATAACAACAATAACAACAATAACAACAATAACAACAATAACAACAATAACAACAATAACAACAATAACAACAATAACAACAATAACAACAATAACAACAATAACAACAATAACAACAATAACAACAATAACAACAATAACAACAATAACAACAATAACAACAATAACAACAATAACAACAATAACAACAATAACAACAATAACAACAATAACAACAATAACAACAATAACAACAATAACAACAATAACAACAATAACAACAATAACAACAATAACAACAATAACAACAATAACAACAATAACAACAATAACAACAATAACAACAATAACAACAATAACAACAATAACAACAATAACAACAATAACAACAATAACAACAATAACAACAATAACAACAATAACAACAATAACAACAATAACAACAATAACAACAAAAACAACAATAACAACAATAACAACAATAACAACAATAACAACAATAACAACAATAACAATAATAACAACAATAACAACAATAACAATAATAACAACAATAACAACAATAACAACAATAACAACAATAACAACAATAACAACAATAACAACAATAACAACAATAACAACAATAACAACAATAACAACAATAACAATAATAACAACAATAACAACAATAACAACAATAACAACAATAACAACAATAACAACAATAACAACAATAACAACAATAACAACAATAACAACAATAACAACAATAACAACAATAACAACAATAACAACAATAACAACAATAACAACAATAACAACAATAACAACAATAACAACAATAACAACAATAACAACAATAACAACAATAACAACTATAACAATAATAACAACAATAACAACAATAACAATAACAACAATAACAACAATAACAACAATAACAACAATAACAATAATAACAACAATAACAACAATAACAACAATAACAACAATAACAACAATAACAACAATAACAACAATAACAACAATAACAACAATAACAACAATAACAACAATAACAACAATAACAACAATAACAACAATAACAACAATAACAACAATAACAACAATAACAACAATAACAACAACAACAATAACAACAATAACAACAATAACAACAATAACAACAATAACAACAATAACAACAATAACAACAATAACAACAATAACAACAATAACAACAATAACAACAATAACAACAATAACAACAATAACAACAATAACAACAATAACAACAATAACAACAATAACAACAATAACAACAATAACAACAATAACAACAATAACAACAATAACAACAATAACAACAATAACAACAATAACAACAATAACAACAATAACAACAATAACAACAATAACAACAATAACAACAATAACAACAATAACAACAATAACAACAATAACAACAATAACAACAATAACAACAATAACAACAATAACAACAATAACAACAATAACAACAATAACAACAATAACAACAATAACAACAATAACAACAATAACAACAATAACAACAATAACAACAATAACAACAATAACAACAATAACAACAATAACAACAATAACAACAATAACAACAATAACAACAATAACAACAATAACAACAATAACAACAATAACAACAATAACAACAATAACAACAATAACAACAATAACAACAATAACAACAATAACAACTATAACAATAATAACAACAATAACAACAATAACAACAATAACAACAATAACAACAATAACAACAATAACAACAATAACAACAATAACAACAATAACAACAATAACAACAATAACAACAATAACAACAATAACAACAATAACAACAATAACAACAATAACAACAATAACAACAATAACAACAATAACAACAATAACAACAATAACAACAATAACAACAATAACAACAATAACAACAATAACAACAATAACAACAATAACAACAATAACAACAATAACAACAATAACAACAATAACAACAATAACAACAATAACAACAATAACAACAATAACAACAATAACAACAATAACAACAATAACAACAATAACAACAATAACAACAATAACAACAATAACAACAATAACAACAATAACAACAATAACAACAATAACAACAATAACAACAATAACAACAATAACAACAATAACAACAATAACAACAATAACAACAATAACAATAATAACAACAATAACAACAATAACAACATAACAATAATAACAACAATAACAACAATAACAACAATAACAACAATAACAACAATAACAACAATAACAACAATAACAACAATAACAACAATAACAACAATAACAACAATAACAACAATAACAACAATAACAACAATAACAACAATAACAACAATAACAACAATAACAACAATAACAACAATAACAACAATAACAACTATAACAACAATAACAACAATAACAACAATAACAATAACAACAATAACAAGAATAACAACAATAACAACAATAACAATAATAACAACAATAACAACAATAACAACAATAACAACAATAACAACAATAACAACAATAACAACAATAACAACAATAACAACAATAACAACAATAACAACAATAACAACAATAACAACAATAACAACAATAACAACAATAACAACAATAACAACAATAACAACAATAACAACAATAACAACAATAACAAAATAACAACAATAACAACAATAACAACAATAACAACAATAACAATAATAACAACAATAACAACAATAACAACAATAACAACAATAACAACAATAACAACAATAACAACAATAACAACAATAACAACAATAACAACAATAACAACAATAACAACAATAACAACAATAACAACAATAACAACAATAACAACAATAACAACAATAACAACAATTACAACTATAACAATAATAACAACAATAACAACAATAACAACAATAACAACAATAACAACAATAACAACAATAACAACAATAACAACAATAACAACAATAACAACAATAACAACAATAACAACAATAACAACAATAACAACAATAACAACAATAACAACAATAACAACAATAACAACAATAACAACAATAACAACAATAACAACAATAACAATAATAACAACAATAACAACAATAACAACAATAACAACAATAACAACAATAACAACAATAACAACAATAACAACAATAACAACAATAACAACAATAACAACAATAACAACAATAACAACAATAACAACAATAACAACAATAACAACAATAACAACAATAACAACAATAACAACAATAACAACAATAACAACAATAACAAAAATAACAACAATAACAACAATAACAACAATAACAACAATAACAACAATAACAATAATAACAACAATAACAACAATAACAACAATAACAACAATAACAATAATAACAACAATAACAACAATAACAACAATAACAACAATAACAACAATAACAACAATAACAACAATAACAACAATAACAACAATAACAACAATAACAACAATAACAACAATAACAACAATAACAACAATAACAACAATAACAACAATAACAACAATAACAACAGTTACAACTATAACAATAATAACAACAATAACAACAATAACAACAATAACAACAATAACAACAATAACAACAATAACAACAATAACAACAATAACAACAATAACAACAATAACAACAATAACAACAATAACAACAATAACAACAGTTACAACTATAACAATAATAACAACAATAACAACAATAACAACAATAACAACAATAACAACAATAACAACAATAACAACAATAACAACAATAACAACAATAACAACAATAACAACAATAACAACAATAACAACTATAACAACAATAACAACAATAACAACAATAACAACAATAACAACAATAACAACAATAACAACAATAACAACAATAACAACAATAACAACAATAACAACAATAACAACAATAACAACAATAACAACAATAACAACAATAACAACAATAACAACAATAACAACAATAACAACAATAACAACAATAACAACAATAACAACAATAACAACAATAACAACAATAACAACAATAACAACAATAACAACAATAACAACAATAACAACAATAACAACAATAACAACAATAACAACAATAACAACAATAACAACAATAACAACAATAACAACAATAACAACAATAACAACAATAACAACAATAACAACAATAACAACAATAACAACAATAACAACAATAACAACAGTTACAACTATAACAACAATAACAACAATAACAACAATAACAACAATAACAACAATAACAACAATAACAACAATAACAACAATAACAACAATAACAACAATAACAACAATAACAACAATAACAACAATAACAACTATAACAACAATAACAACAATAACAACAATAACAACAATAACAACAATAACAACAATAACAACAATAACAACAATAACAACAATAACAACAATAACAACAATAACAACAATAACAACAATAACAACAATAACAACAATAACAACAATAACAACAATAACAACAATAACAACAATAACAACAATAACAACAATAACAACAATAACAACAATAACAACAATAACAACAATAACAACAATAACAACAATAACAACAATAACAACAATAACAACAATAACAACAATAACAACAATAACAACAATAGCAACAATAACAAAATAACAACAATAACAACAATAACAACAATAACAACAATAACAACAATAACAACAATAACAACAATAACAACAATAACAACAATAACAACAATAACAACAATAACAACAATAACAACAAAATAACAACAATAACAATAAAAACAATAACAACAATAACAACAATAACAACAATAACAACAATAACAACAATAACAACAATAACAACAATAACAACAATAACAACAATAACAACAATAACAACAATAACAACAATAACAACAATAACAACAATAACAACAATAACAACAATAACAACAATAACAACAATAACAACAATAACAACAATAACAACAATAACAACAATAACAACAATAACAACAATAACAACAATAACAACAATAACAACAATAACAACAATAACAACAATAACAACAATAACAACAATAACAACAATAACAACAATAACAACAATAACAACAATAACAACAATAACAACAATAACAACAATAACAACAATAACAACAATAACAACAATAACAACAATAACAACAATAACAACAATAACAACAATAACAACAATAACAACAATAACAACAATAACAACAATAACAACAATAACAACAATAACAACAATAACAACAATAACAACAATAACAACAATAACAACAATAACAACAATAACAACAATAACAACAATAACAACAATAACAACAATAACAACAATAACAACAATAACAACAATAACAACAATAACAACAATAACAACAATAACAACAATAACAACAATAACAACAATAACAACAATAACAACAATAACAACAATAACAACAATAACAATAATAACAATAATAACAACAATAACAACAATAACAACAATAACAACAATAACAACAATAACAACAATAACAACAATAACAACAATAACAACAATAACAACAATAACAACAATAACAACAATAACAACAATAACAATAATAACAACAATAACAACAATAACAACAATAACAACAATAACAACAATAACAACAATAACAACAATAACAACAATAACAACAATAACAACAATAACAACAATAACAACAATAACAACAATAACAACAATAACAACAATAACAACAATAACAACAATAACAACAATAACAACAATAACAACAATAACAACAATAACAACAATAACAACAATAACAACAATAACAACAATAACAACAATAACAACAATAACAACAATAACAACAATAACAACAATAACAACAATAACAACAATAACAACAATAACAATAATAACAACAATAACAACAATAACAACAATAACAACAATAACAACAATAACAACAATAACAACAATAACAACAATAACAACAATAAAAACAATAACAACAATAACAACAATAACAACAATAACAACAATAACAACAATAACAACAATAACAACAATAACAACAATAACAACAATAACAACAATAACAACAATAACAACAATAACAACAATAACAACAATAACAACAATAACAACAATAACAACAATAACAACAATAACAACAATAACAACAATAACAACAATAACAACAATAACAACAATAACAACAATAAAAACAATAACAACAATAACAACAATAACAACAATAACAACAATAACAACAATAACAACAATAACAACAATAACAACAATAACAACAATAACAACAATAACAACAATAACAACAATAACAACAATAACAACAATAACAACAATAACAACAATAACAACAATAACAACAATAACAACAATAACAACATAACAACAATAACAACAATAACAACAATAACAACAATAACAACAATAATAATAACAACAATAACAACAATAACAACAATAACAACAATAACAACAATAACAAAAATAACAACAATAACAACAATAACAACAATAACAACAATAACAACAATAACAACAATAACAACAATAACAACAATAACAACAATAACAATAATAACAACAATAACAACAATAACAACAATAACAAAATAACAACAAAACAACAATAACAACAATAACAACAATAACAACAATAACAACAATAACAACAATAACAAAACAATAACAACAATAACAACAATAACAACAATAACAACAATAACAACAATAACAACAATAACAACAATAACAACAATAACAACAATAACAACAATAACAACAATAACAACAATAACAACAATAACAACAATAACAACAATAACAACAATAACAACAATAACAACAAAAACAACAATAACAACAATAACAACAATAACAACAATAACAACAATAACAACAATAACAACAATAACAACAATAACAACAATAACAACAATAACAACAATAACAACAATAACAACAATAACAACAATAACAACAATAACAACAATAACAACAATAACAACAATAACAACAATAACAACAATAACAACAAAACAACAATAACAAATAACAAAATAACAACAAAACAACAATAACAACAATAACAACATAACAACAATAACAACAATAACAAAATAACAACAATAACAACAATAACAACAATAACAACAATAACAACAATAACAACAATAACAACAATAACAACAACAACAATAACAACAATAACAACAATAACAACAATAACAACAATAACAACAATAACAACAATAACAACAATAACAACAATAACAACAATAACAACAATAACAACAATAACAAAAACAATAACAACAATAACAACAATAACAACAATAACAACAATAACAACAATAACAACAATAACAACAATAACAACAATAACAACAATAACAACAATAACAACAATAACAACAATAACAACAATAACAACAATAACAACAATAACAACAATAACAACAATAACAATAATAACAACAATAACAACAATAACAACAATAACAACAATAACAACAATAACAACAATAACAACAATAACAACAATAACAACAATAACAACAATAACAACAATAACAACAATAACAACAATAACAACAATAACAACAATAACAACAATAACAACAATAACAAAAAACAATAACAACAATAACAACAATAACAACAATAACAACAATAACAACAATAACAACAATAACAACAATAACAACAATAACAACAATAACAACAATAACAACAATAACAACAATAACAACAATAACAACAATAACAAATAACAAATAACAACAATAACAACAATAACAACAATAACAACAATAACAACAATAACAACAATAACAACAATAACAACAATAACAACAATAACAACAATAACAACAATAACAACAATAACAACAATAACAACAATAACAACAATAACAACAATAACAACAATAACAACAATAACAACAATAACAACAATAACAACAATAACAACAATAACAACAATAACAACAATAACAACAATAACAACAATAACAACAATAACAACAATAACAACAATAACAATAATAACAAGAATAACAACAATAACAACAATAACAACAAAACAACAATAACAACAATAACAACAATAACAACAATAACAACAATAACAACAATAACAAAAACAATAACAACAATAACAACAATAACAACAATAACAACAATAACAACAATAACAACAATAACAACAATAACAACAATAACAACAATAACAACAATAACAACAATAACAACAATAACAACAATAACAACAATAACAACAATAACAACAATAACAACAATAACAACAATAACAACAATAACAACAATAACAACAATAACAACAATAACAACAATAACAACAATAACAACAATAACAACAATAACAACAATAACAACAATAACAACAATAACAACAATAACAACAATAACAACAATAACAACAATAACAACAATAACAACAATAACAACAATAACAACAATAACAATAATAACAACAATAACAACAATAACAACAATAACAACAATAACAACAATAACAACAATAACAACAGTAACAACTATAACAATAATAACAACAATAACAACAATAACAACAATAACAACAATAACAACAATAACAACAATAACAACAATAACAACAATAACAACAATAACAACAATAACAACAATAACAACAATAACAACAATAACAACAATAACAACAACAACAACAATAACAACAATAACAACAATAACAACAATAACAACAATAACAACAATAACAACAATAACAACAATAACAACAATAACAACAATAACAACAATAACAACAATAACAACAATAACAACAATAACAACAATAACAACAATAACAACAATAACAACAATAACAACAATAACAACAATAACAACTATAACAATAATAACAACAATAACAACAATAACAACAATAACAACAATAACAACAATAACAACAATAACAACAATAACAATAATAACAACAATAACAACAATAACAACAATAACAACAATAACAACAATAACAACAATAACAACAATAACAACAATAACAACAATAACAACAATAACAACAATAACAACAATAACAACAATAACAACAATAACAACAATAACAACAATAACAACAATAACAACAATAACAACAATAACAACAATAACAACAATAACAACAATAACAACAATAACAACAATAACAACAATAACAACAATAACAACAATAACAACAATAACAACAATAACAACAATAACAACAATAACAACAGTTACAACTATAACAACAATAACAACAATAACAACAATAACAATAATAACAACAATAACAACAATAACAACAATAACAACAATAACAACAATAACAACAATAACAACAATAACAACAATAACAACAATAACAACAATAACAACAATAACAACAATAACAACAATAACAACAATAACAACAATAACAACAATAACAACAATAACAACAATAACAACAATAACAACAATAACAACAATAACAACAATAACAACAATAACAACAATAACAACAATAACAACAATAACAACAATAACAACAATAACAACAATAACAACAATAACAACAATAACAACAATAACAACAATAACAACAATAACAACAACAACAATAACAACAATAACAACAATAACAACAATAACAACAATAACAATAATAACAACAATAACAAAATAACAACAATAACAACAATAACAACAATAACAACAATAACAACAATAACAACAATAACAACAATAACAACAATAACAACAATAACAACAATAACAACAATAACAACAATAACAACAATAACAACAATAACAACAATAACAACAATAACAACAATAACAACAATAACAACAATAACAACAATAACAACAATAACAACAATAACAACAATAACAACAATAACAACAATAACAACAATAACAACAATAACAACAATAACAACAATAACAACAATAACAACAATAACAACAATAACAACAATAACAACAATAACAACAATAACAACAATAACAACAATAACAACAATAACAACAATAACAACAATAACAACAATAACAACAATAACAACAATAACAATAATAACAACAATAACAACAATAACAACAATAACAACAATAACAACAATAACAACAATAACAACAATAACAATAATAACAACAATAACAACAATAACAACAATAACAACAATAACAACAATAACAACAATAACAACAATAACAACAATAACAACAATAACAACAATAACAACAATAACAACAATAACAACAATAACAACAATAACAACAATAACAACAATAACAACAATAACAACAATAACAACAATAACAACAATAACAACAATAACAACAATAACAACAATAACAACAATAACAACAATAACAACAATAACAATAATAACAACAATAACAACAATAACAACAATAACAACAATAACAACAATAACAACAATAACAACAATAACAACAATAACAACAATAACAACAATAACAACAATAACAACAATAACAACAATAACAACAATAACAACAATAACAACAATAACAACAATAACAACAATAACAACAATAACAACAATAACAACAATAACAACAATAACAACAATAACAACAATAACAACAATAACAACAATAACAACAATAACAACAATAACAACAATAACAACAATAACAACAATAACAACAATAACAACAATAACAACAATAACAACAATAACAACAATAACAACAATAACAACAATAACAACAATAACAACAATAACAACAATAACAACAATAACAACAATAACAACAATAACAACAATAACAACAATAACAACAATAACAACAATAACAACAATAACAACAATAACAACAATAACAACAATAACAACAATAACAACAATAACAACAATAACAACAATAACAACAATAACAACAATAACAACAATAACAACAATAACAACAATAACAACAATAACAACAATAACAACAATAACAACAATAACAACAATAACAACAATAACAACAATAACAACAATAACAACAATAACAACAATAACAACAATAACAACAATAACAACAATAACAACAATAACAACAATAACAACAATAACAACAATAACAACAATAACAACAATAACAACAATAACAACAATAACAACAATAACAACAATAACAACAATAACAACAATAACAACAATAACAACAATAACAACAATAACAACAATAACAACAATAACAACAATAACAACAATAACAACAATAACAACAATAACAACAATAACAACAATAACAACAATAACAACAATAACAACAATAACAACAATAACAACAATAACAACAATAACAACAATAACAACAATAACAACAATAACAACAATAACAACAATAACAACAATAACAACAATAACAACAATAACAACAATAACAACAATAACAACAATAACAACAATAACAACAATAACAACAATAACAACAATAACAACAATAACAACAATAACAACAATAACAACAATAACAACAATAACAACAATAACAACAATAACAACAATAACAACAATAACAACAATAACAACAATAACAACAATAACAACAATAACAACAATAACAACAATAACAACAATAACAACAATAACAACAATAACAACAATAACAACAATAACAACAATAACAACAATAACAATAATAACAACAATAACAACAATAACAACAATAACAACAATAACAACAATAACAACAATAACAACAATAACAACAATAACAACAATAACAACAATAACAACAATAACAACAATAACAACAATAACAACAATAACAACAATAACAACAATAACAACAATAACAACAATAACAACAATAACAACAATAACAACAATAACAACAATAACAACAATAACAACAATAACAACAATAACAACAATAACAACAATAACAACAATAACAACAATAACAATAATAACAACAATAACAAATAACAACAATAACAAAATAACAACAATAACAACAATAACAACAATAACAACAATAACAACAATAACAACAATAACAACAATAACAACAATAACAACAATAACAACAATAACAACAATAACAACAATAACAACAATAACAACAATAACAACAATAACAACAATAACAACAATAACAACAATAACAACAATAACAACAATAACAATAATAACAACAATAACAACAATAACAACAATAACAACAATAACAACAATAACAACAATAACAACAATAACAACAATAACAACAATAACAACAATAACAACAATAACAACAATAACAACAATAACAACAATAACAACAATAACAACAATAACAACAATAACAACAATAACAACAATAACAACAATAACAACAATAACAACAATAACAACAATAACAACAATAACAACAATAACAACAATAACAACAATAACAACAATAACAACAATAACAACAATAACAACAATAACAACAATAACAACAATAACAACAATAACAACAATAACAACAATAACAACAATAACAACAATACCAACAATAACAACAATAACAACAATAACAACAATAACAACAATAACAACAATAACAACAATAACAACAATAACAACAATAACAACAATAACAACAATAACAACAATAACAACAATAACAACAATAACAACAATAACAACAATAACAACAATAACAACAATAACAACAATAACAACAATAACAATAATAACAACAATAACAACAATAACAACAATAACAACAATAACAACAATAACAACAATAACAACAATAACAACAATAACAACAATAACAACAATAACAACAATAACAACAATAACAACAATAACAACAATAACAACAATAACAACAATAACAACAATAACAACAATAACAACAATAACAACTATAACAATAATAACAACAATAACAAAATAACAACAATAACAACAATAACAACAATAACAACAATAACAACAATAACAACAATAACAACAATAACAACAATAACAACAATAACAACAATAACAACAAAAACAACAATAACAACAATAACAACAATAACAACATAACAATAATAACAACAATAACAACAATAACAAGAATAACAACAATAACAACAATAACAATAATAACAACAATAACAACAATAACAACAATAACAACAATAACAACAATAACAACAATAACAACAATAACAACAATAACAACAATAACAACAATAACAACAATAACAACAATAACAACAATAACAACAATAACAACAATAACAACAATAACAACAATAACAACAATAACAACAATAACAACAATAACAACAATAACAACAATAACAACAATAACAACAATAACAACAATAACAACAATAACAACAATAACAACAATAACAACAATAACAACAATAACAACAATAACAACAGTTACAACTATAACAATAATAACAACAATAACAACAATAACAATAATAACAACAATAACAACAATAACAACAATAACAAGAATAACAACAATAACAACAATAACAACAATAACAACAATAACAAGAATAACAACAATAACAACAATAACAACAATAACAACAATAACAACAATAACAACAATAACAACAATAACAACAATAACAACAATAACAACAATAACAACAATAACAACAATAACAACAATAACAACAATAACAACAATAACAACAATAACAACAATAACAACAATAACAACAATAACAACAATAACAACAATAACAACAATAACAACAATAACAACAATAACAACAATAACAACAATAACAACAATAACAACAATAACAACAATAACAACAATAACAAAATAACAACAATAACAACAATAACAACAATAACAACAATAACAACAATAACAACAATAACAACAATAACAACAATAACAACAATACAACAATAACAACAATAACAACAATAACAACAATAACAACAATAACAACAATAACAACAATAACAACAATAACAACAATAACAACAATAACAACAATAACAACAATAACAACAATAACAACAATAACAACAATAACAACAATAACAACAATAACAACAATAACAACAATAACAACAATAACAACAATAACAACAATGACAAATAACAACAATAACAACAATAACAACAATAACAACAATAACAACAATAACAACAATAACAACAATAACAACAATAACAACAATAACAACAATAACAACAATAACAACAATAACAACAATAACAACAATAACAACAATAACAACAATAACAACAATAACAACAATAACAACAATAACAACAATAACAACAATAACAACAATAACAACAATAACAACAATAACAACAATAACAACAATAACAACAATAACAACAATAACAACAATAACAACAATAACAACAATAACAACAATAACAACAATAACAACAATAACAACAATAACAACAATAACAACAATAACAACAATAACAAAATAACAACAATAACAACAATAACAACAATAACAACAATAACAACAATAACAACAATAACAACAATAACAACAATAACAACAATAACAACAATACAACAATAACAATAATAACAACAATAACAACAATACAACAATAACAACAATAACAACAATAACAACAATAACAACAATAACAACAATAACAACAATAACAACAATAACAACAATAACAACAATAACAACAATAACAACAATAACAACAATAACAACAATAACAACAATAACAACAATAACAACAATAACAATAATAACAACAATAACAACAATAACAACAATAACAACAATAACAACAATAACAACAATAACAACAATAACAACAATAACAACAATAACAACAATAACAACAATAACAACAATAACAACAATAACAACAATAACAACAATAACAACAATAACAACAATAACAACAATAACAACAATAACAACAATAACAACAATAACAACAATAACAACAATAACAATAATAACAACAATAACAACAATAACAACAATAACAACAATAACAACAATAACAACAATAACAACAATAACAACAATAACAACAATAACAACAATAACAACAATAACAACAATAACAACAATAACAACAATAACAACAATAACAACAATAACAACAATAACAACAATAACAACAATAACAACAATAACAACAATAACAACAATAACAACAATAACAACATAACAACTATAACAATAATAACAACAATAACAACAATAACAATAATAACAACAATAACAACAATAACAACAATAACAAGAATAACAACAATAACAAAAATAACAACAATAACAACAATAACAACAATAACAACAATAACAACAATAACAACAATAACAACAATAACAACAATAACAACAATAACAACAATAACAACAATAACAACAATAACAACAATAACAACAATAACAACAATAACAACAATAACAACAATAACAACAATAACAACAATAACAACAATAACAACAATAACAACAATAACAACAATAACAACAATAACAACAATAACAACAATAACAACAATAACAACAATAACAACAATAACAACAATAACAACAATAACAACAATAACAACAATAACAACAATAACAACAATAACAATAATAACAACAATAACAACAATAACAACAATAACAACAATAACAACAATAACAACAATAACAACAATAACAACAATAACAACAATAACAACAATAACAACAATAACAACAATAACAACAATAACAACAATAACAATAATAACAACAATAACAACAATAACAACAATAACAACAATAACAACAATAACAACAATAACAACAATAACAACAATAACAACAATAACAACAATAACAACAATAACAACAATAACAACAATAACAACAATAACAACAATAACAACAATAACAACAATAACAACAATAACAACAATAACAATAATAACAACAATAACAAAACAACAACAATAACAACAATAACAACAATAACAACAATAACAACAATAACAACAATAACAACAATAACAACAATAACAACAATAACAACAATAACAACAATAACAACAATAACAACAATAACAACAATAACAACAATAACAACAATAACAACAATAACAACAATAACAACAATAACAACAATAACAACAATAACAACAATAACAACAATAACAACAATAACAACAATAACAACAATAACAACAATAACAACAATAACAACAATAACAACAATAACAACAATAACAACAATAACAACAATAACAACAATAACAACAATAACAACAATAACAACAATAACAACAATAACAACAATAACAACAATAACAACAATAACAACAATAACAATAATAACAACAATAACAACAATAACAACAATAACAACAATAACAACAATAACAATAATAACAACAATAACAACAATAACAACAATAACAACAATAACAACAATAACAACAATAACAACAATAACAACAATAACAACAATAACAACAATAACAACAATAACAATAATAACAACAATAACAACAATAACAACAATAACAACAATAACAACAATAACAACAATAACAACAATAACAACAATAACAACAATAACAACAATAACAACAATAACAACAATAACAACAATAACAACAATAACAACAATAACAACAATAACAACAATAACAACTATAACAATAATAACAACAATAACAACAATAACAACAATAACAACAATAACAACAATAACAACAATAACAACAATAACAACAATAACAACAATAACAACAATAACAACAATAACAACAATAACAACAATAACAACAATAACAACAATAACAACAATAACAACAATAACAACAATAACAACAATAACAACAATAACAACAATAACAACAATAACAACAATAACAACAATAACAACAACAACAACAATAACAACAATAACAACAATAACAACAATAACAACAATAACAACAATAACAACAATAACAACAATAACAACAATAACAACAATAACAACAATAACAACAATAACAACAATAACAACAATAACAACAATAACAACAATAACAACAATAACAACAATAACAACAATAACAACAATAACAACAATAACAACAGTTACAACTATAACAACAATAACAACAATAACAACAATAACAACAATAACAACAATAACAACAATAACAACAATAACAACAATAACAACAATAACAACAATAACAACAATAACAACAATAACAAGAATAACAACAATAACAACAATAACAACAATAACAACAATAACAACAATAACAACAATAACAACAATAACAACAATAACAACAATAACAACAATAACAACAATAACAACAATAACAACAATAACAACAATAACAACAATAACAACAATAACAACAATAACAACAATAACAACAATAACAACAATAACAACAATAACAACAATAACAACAATAACAACAATAACAACAATAACAACAATAACAACAATAACAACAATAACAACAATAACAACAATAACAACAATAACAACAATAACAACAATAACAACAATAACAACAATAACAACAATAACAACAATAACAACAATAACAACAATAACAACAATAACAACAATAACAACAATAACAACAATAACAACAATAACAACAATAACAACAATAACAACAATAACAACAATAGCAACAATAACAACAATAACAACAATAACAACAATAACAACAATAACAACAATAACAACAATAACAACAATAACAACAATAACAACAATAACAACAATAACAACAATAACAACAATAACAACAATAACAACAATAACAACAATAACAACAATAACAACAATAACAACAATAACAACAACAACAACAATAACAACAATAACAACAATAACAACAATAACAACAATAACAACAATAACAACAATAACAACAATAACAACAATAACAACAATAACAACAATAACAACAATAACAACAATAACAACAATAACAACAATAACAACAATAACAACAATAACAACAATAACAACAATAACAACAATAACAACAATAACAACAATAACAACAATAACAACAATAACAACAATAACAACAATAACAACAATAACAACAATAACAACAATAACAACAATAACAACAATAACAACAATAACAACAATAACAACAATAACAACAATAACAACAATAACAACAATAACAACTATAACAATAATAACAACAATAACAACAATAACAACAATAACAACAATAACAACAATAACAACAATAACAACAATAACAACAATAACAACAATAACAACAATAACAACAATAACAACAATAACAACAATAACAACAATAACAACAATAACAACAATAACAACTATAACAATAATAACAACAATAACAACAATAACAACAATAACAACAATAACAACAATAACAACAATAACAACAATAACAACAATAACAACAATAACAACAATAACAACAATAACAACAATAACAACAATAACAACAATAACAACAATAACAACAATAACAACAATAACAACAATAACAACAATAACAACAATAACAACAATAACAACAATAACAACTATAACAATAATAACAACAATAACAACAATAACAACAATAACAACAATAACAACAATAACAACAATAACAACAATAACAACAATAACAACAATAACAACAATAACAACAATAACAACAATAACAACAATAACAACAATAACAACAATAACAAAAATAACAACAATAACAACAATAACAACAATAACAACAATAACAACAATAACAACAATAACAACAATAACAAGAATAACAACAATAACAACAATAACAACAATAACAACAATAACAACAATAACAACAATAACAACAATAACAACAATAACAACAATAACAACAATAACAACAATAACAACAATAACAACAATAACAACAATAACAACAATAACAACAATAACAACAATAACAATAATAACAACAATAACAACAATAACAACAATAACAACAATAACAACAATAACAACAATAACAACAATAACAACAATAACAACAATAACAACAACAACAACAATAACAACAATAACAACAATAACAACAATAACAACAATAACAACAATAACAACAATAACAACAATAACAACAATAACAACAATAACAACAATAACAACAATAACAACAATAACAACAATAACAACAATAACAACAATAACAACAATAACAACAATAACAACAATAACAACATAACAACAATAACAACAATAACAACAATAACAACAATAACAACAATAACAACAATAACAACAATAACAACAATAACAACAATAACAACAATAACAACAATAACAACAATAACAACAATAACAACAATAACAACAATAACAACAATAACAACAATAACAACAATAACAACTATAACAACAATAACAAGAATAACAACAATAACAACAATAACAACAATAACAACAATAACAACAATAACAACAATAACAACAATAACAACAATAACAACAATAACAACAATAACAACAATAACAACAATAACAACAATAACAACAATAACAACAATAACAACAATAACAACAATAACAACAATAACAACAATAACAACAATAACAACAATAACAACAATAACAACAATAACAACAATAACAACAATAACAACAATAACAACAATAACAACAATAACAACAATAACAACAATAACAACAATAACAACAATAACAACAATAACAACAATAACAAGAATAACAACAATAACAACAATAACAACAATAACAACAACAACAACAATAACAACAATAACAACAATAACAACAATAACAACAATAACAACAATAACAACAATAACAACAATAACAACAATAACAACAATAACAACAATAACAACAATAACAACAATAACAACAATAACAACAATAACAACAATAACAACAATAACAACAATAACAACAATAACAACAATAACAACAATAACAACAATAACAACAATAACAACAATAACAACAATAACAACAATAACAACAATAACAACAATAACAACTATAACAATAATAACAACAATAACAACAATAACAACAATAACAACAATAACAACAATAACAACAATAACAATAATAACAACAATAACAAGAATAACAACAATAACAACAATAACAACAATAACAACAATAACAACAATAACAACAATAACAACAATAACAACAATAACAACAATAACAACAATAACAACAATAACAACAATAACAATAATAACAACAATAACAACAATAACAACAATAACAACAATAACAACAATAACAATAATAACAACAATAACAACAATAACAACAATAACAACAATAACAACAATAACAACAATAACAACAATAACAACAATAACAACAATAACAACAATAACAATAATAACAACAATAACAACAATAACAACAATAACAACAATAACAACAATAACAACAATAACAACAATAACAACAATAACAACAATAACAACAATAACAACAATAACAACAATAACAACAATAACAACAATAACAACAATAACAACAATAACAACAATAACAACAATAACAACAATAACAACAATAACAACAATAACAACAATAACAACAATAACAACAATAACAACAATAACAACAATAACAACAATAACAACAATAACAACAATAACAACAATAACAACAATAACAACAATAACAAGAATAACAACAATAACAACAATAACAACAATAACAACAATAACAACAATAACAACAATAACAACAATTACAACAATAACAACAATAACAACAATAACAACAATAACAACAATAACAACAATAACAACAATAACAACAATAACAACAATAACAACAATAACAACAATAACAACAATAACAACAATAACAACAATAACAACAATAACAACAATAACAACAATAACAACAATAACAACAATAACAACAATAACAACAATAACAACAATAACAACAATAACAACAATAACAACAATAACAACAATAACAACAATAACAACAATAACAACAATAACAACAATAACAACAATAACAACAATAACAACAATAACAACAATAACAACAATAACAACAATAACAACAATAACAACAATAACAACAATAACAACAATAACAACAATAACAACAATAACAACAATAACAACAATAACAACAATAACAACAATAACAACAATAACAACAATAACAACAATAACAACAATAACAACAATAACAACAATAACAACAATAACAACAATAACAACAATAACAACAATAACAACAATAACAACAATAACAACAATAACAACAATAACAACAATAACAACAATAACAACAATAACAACAATAACAACAATAACAACAATAACAACAATAACAACAATAACAACAATAACAACAATAACAACAATAAAAACAATAACAACAATAACAACAATAACAACAATAACAACAATAACAACAATAACAACAATAACAACAATAACAACTATAACAATAATAACAACAATAACAACAATAACAACAATAACAACAATAACAACAATGACAACAATAACAACAATAACAACAATAACAACAATAACAACAATAACAACAATAACAATAACAACAATAACAACAATAACAACAATAACAACAATGACAACAATAACAACAATAACAACAATAACAACAATAACAACAATAACAACAATAACAACAATAACAACAATAACAACAATAACAACAATAACAACAATAACAACAATAACAACAATAACAACAATAACAACAATAACAACAATAACAACAATAACAACAATAACAACAATAACAACAATAACAACAATAACAACAATAACAACAATTACAACAATAACAATAATAACAACAATAACAACAATAACAACAATAACAACAATAACAACAATAACAACAATAACAACAATAACAACAATAACAACAATAACAACAATAACAACAATAACAACAATAACAACAATAACAACAATAACAACAATAACAACAATAACAACAATAACAACAATAACAACAATAACAACAATAACAACAATAACAACAATTACAACAATAACAATAATAACAACAATAACAACAATAACAACAATAACAACAATAACAACAATAACAACAATAACAACAATAACAACAATAACAACAATAACAACAATAACAACAATAACAACAATAACAACAATAACAACAATAACAACAATAACAACAATAACAACAATAACAACAATAACAACAATAACAACAATAACAACAATAACAACAATAACAACAATAACAACAATAACAACAATAACAACAATAACAACAATAACAACAATAACAACAATAACAACAATAACAACAATAACAACAATAACAACAATAACAACAATAACAACAATAACAACTATAACAATAATAACAACAATAACAACAATAACAACAATAACAACAATAACAACAATAACAACAATAACAACAATAACAACAATAACAACAATAACAAGAATAACAACAATAACAACAATAACAACAATAACAACAATAACAACAATAACAATAACAACAATAACAACAATAACAACAATAACAACAATGACAACAATAACAACAATAACAACAATAACAACAATAACAACAATAACAACAATAACAACAATAACAACAATAACAACAATAACAACAATAACAACAATAACAACAATAACAACAATAACAACAATAACAACAATAACAACAATAACAACAATAACAACAATAACAACAATAACAACAATAACAACAATAACAACAATAACAACTATAACAATAATAACAACAATAACAACAATAACAACAATAACAACAATAACAACAATAACAACAATAACAACAATAACAAGAATAACAACAATAACAACAATAACAACAATAACAACAATAACAACAATAACAACAATACTAACAATAACAACAATAACAACAATAACAACAATAACAACAATAACAACAATAACAACAATAACAACAATAACAACAATAACAACAATAACAACAATACAACAATAACAACAATAACAACAATAACAACAATAACAACAATAACAACAATAACAACAATAACAACAATAACAACAATAACAACAATAACAATAATAACAACAATAACAACAATAACAACAATAACAACAATAACAACAATAACAACAATAACAACAATAACAACAATTACAACAATAACAACAAGAACAACAATAACAACAATAAAAACAATAACAACAATAACAACAATAACAACAATAACAACAATAACAAGAATAACAACAATAACAACAATAACAACAATGACAACAATAACAACAATAACAACAATAACAACAATAACAAGAATAACAACAATAACAACAATAACAACAATAACAACAATAACAACAATAACAAGAATAACAACAAATACAACAATAACAACAATAACAACAATAACAACAATAACAACAATAACAACAATAACAACAATAACAACAATAACAACAATAACAACAATAACAACATAACAACAATAACAACAATAACAACAATAACAACAATAACAACAATAACAACAATAACAACAATACAACAATAACAATAATAACAACAATAACAACAATAACAACAATAACAACAATAACAACAATAACAAGAATAACAACAATAACAACAATAACAACAATAACAACAATAACAACAATAACAACAATAACAACAATAACAACAATAACAACAATAACAACAATAACAACAATAACAACAATAACAACAATAACAACAATAACAACAATAACAACAATGACAACAATAACAACAATAACAACAATAACAACAATAACAACAACAACAACAATAACAACAATAACAACAATAACAACAATAACAACAATAACAACAATAACAACAATAACAACAATAACAACAATAACAACAATAACAACAATAACAACAATAACAACAATAACAACAATAACAACAATAACAACAATAACAACAATAACAACAATAACAACAATAACAACAATAACAACAATAACAACAATAACAACAATAACAACAATAACAAGAATAACAACAATAACAAAAATAACAACAATAACAACAATAACAACAATAACAACAATAACAACAATAACAACAATAACAACAATAACAACAATAACAACAATAACAACAATAACAACAATAACAACAATAACAACAATAACAACAATGACAACAATAACAACAATAACAACAATAACAACAATAACAACAATAACAACAATAACAACAATAACAACAATAACAACAATAACAACAATAACAACAATAACAAGAATAACAAGAATAACAACAATAACAACAATAACAACAATAACAACAATAACAACAATAACAACAATAACAACAATAACAAGAATAACAAGAATAACAACAATAACAACAATAACAACAATAACAACAATAACAACAATAACAACAATAACAACAATAACAACAATAACAACAATAACAACAATAACAACAATAACAACAATAACAACAATAACAACAATAACAACAACAACAACAATAACAACAATAACAACAATAACAACAATAACAACAATAACAACAATAACAACAATAACAACAATAACAACAATAACAACAATAACAACAATAACAAGAATAACAACAATAACAACAATAACAACAATAACAACAATAACAACAATAACAACAATAACAAGAATAACAAGAATAACAACAATAACAACAATAACAACAATAACAACAATAACAACAATAACAACAATAACAACAATAACAACAATAACAACAATAACAACAATAACAACAATAACAACAATAACAACAATAACAACAATAACAACAATAACAACAATAACAATAATAACAACAATAACAACAATAACAACAATAACAACAATAACAACAATAACAACAATAACAACAATAACAACAATAACAACAATAACAACAATAACAACAATAACAACAATAACAACAATAACAACAATAACAACAATAACAACAATAACAACAATAACAACAATAACAACAATAACAACAATAACAACAATAACAACAATAACAACAATAACAACTATAACAACAATAACAAGAATAACAACAATAACAACAATAACAACAATAACAAGAATAACAACAATAACAACAATAACAACAATAACAACGATAACAACAATAACAACAATAACAACAATAACAACAATAACAACAATAACAACAATAACAACAATAACAACAATAACAACAATAACAACAATACCAACAATAACAACAATAACAACAATAACAACAATAACAACAATAACAACAATAACAACAATAACAACAATAACAACAATAACAACAATAACAACAATTACAACAATAACAACAATAGCAACAATAACAACAATAACAACAATAACAACAATAACAACAATAACAACAATAACAACAATAACAACAATAACAACAATAACAACAATAACAACTATAACAATAATAACAACAATAACAACAATGACAACAATAACAACAATAACAACAATAACAACAATAACAACAATAACAACAATAACAACAATAACAACAATAACAACAATAACAACAATAACAACAATACTAACAATAACAACAATAACAACAATAACAATAATAACAACAATTACAACAATAACAACAATAACAACAATAACAACAATTACAACAATAACAATAATAACAACAATTACAACAATAACAACAATAACAACAATAACAACAATAACAACAATAACAACAATAACAACAATAACAACAATTACAACAATAACAATAATAACAACAATAACAACAATAACAACAATAACAACAATAACAACAATAACAACAATAACAACAATAACAACAATTACAACAATAACAACAATAACAACAATAACAACAATAAAAACAATAACAACAATAACAACAATAACAACAATAACAACAATAACAACAATAACAACAATAACAACAATAACAACAATAACAACAATAACAACAATGACAACAATAACAACAATAACAACAATAACAACAATAACAACAATAACAACAATGACAACAATAACAACAATAACAACAATAACAACAATAACAACAATAACAAGAATAACAACAATAACAACAATAACAACAATAACAACAATAGCAATAATAACAACAATACCAACAATAACAACAATAACAACAATAACAATAATAACAACAATAACAACAATAACAACAATAACAACAATAACAACAATAACAACAATAACAACAATAACAACAATAACAACAATAACAACAATAACAACAATAACAACAATTACAACAATAACAATAATAACAACAATAACAACAATAACAACAATAACAACAATAACAACAATAACAACAATAACAACAATAACAACAATAACAACAATAACAACAATAACAACAATAACAACAATAACAACAATAAAAACAATAACAACAATAACAACAATAACAACAATAACAACAATAACAACAATAACAACAATAACAACAATAACAACAATAACAACAATAACAACAATAACAACAATAACAACAATAACAACAATAACAACAATAACAACAATAACAACAATAACAACAATAACAACAATAACAACAATAACAACAATAACAACAATAACAACAATAACAACAATAACAACAATAACAACAATAACAACAATAACAACAATAACAACAATAACAACAATAACAACAATAACAACAATAACAACAATAACAACAATAACAACAATAACAACAATAACAACAATAACAACAATAACAACAATAACAACAATAACAACATAACAACAATAACAACAATAACAACAATAACAACAATAACAACAATAACAACAATAACAACAATAACAACTATAACAATAATAACAACAATAACAACAATAACAACAATAACAACAATAACAACAATAACAACAATAACAACAATAACAAGAATAACAACAATAACAACAATAACAACAATAACAACAATAACAACAATAACAACAATAACAACAATAACAACAATAACAACAATAACAACAATAACAACAATAACAACAATAACAACAATAACAACAATAACAACAATAACAACAATAACAACAATAACAACAATAACAACAATAACAACAATAACAACAATAACAACAATAACAACAATAACAACAATAACAACAATAACAACAATAACAACAATAACAACAATAACAACAATAACAACAATAACAACAATAACAACAATAACAACAATAACAACAATAACAACAATAACAACAATAACAACAATAACAACAATAACAACAATAACAACAATAACAACAATAACAACAATAACAACAATAACAACAATAACAACAATAACAACAATAACAACAATAACAACAATAACAACAATAACAACAATAACAACAATAACAAGAATAACAAGAATAACAACAATAGCAACAATAACAACAATAACAACAATAACAACAATAACAACAATAACAACAATAACAACAATAACAACAATAACAACAATAACAACAATAACAACAATAACAACAATAACAACAATAACAACAATAACAACAATAACAACAATAACAACAATAACAACAATAACAACAATAACAACAATAACAAAAATAACAACAATAACAACAATAACAACAATAACAAGAATAACAACAATAACAACAATAACAACAATAACAACAATAACAACAATAACAACAATAACAACAATAACAACAATAACAACAATAACAACAATAACAACAATAACAACAATAACAACAATAACAACAATAACAACAATAACAACAATAACAACAATAACAACAATAACAACAATAACAACAATAACAACAATAACAACAATAACAACAATAACAACAATAACAACAATAACAACAATAACAACAATAACAACAATAACAACAATAACAACAATAACAACAATAACAACAATAACAACAATAACAACAATAACAACAATAACAACAATAACAACAATAACAACAATAACAACAATAACAACAATAACAAAATAACAACAATAACAACAATAACAACAATAACAACAATAACAACAATAACAACAATAACAACAATAACAACAATAACAACAATAACAACAATAACAACAATAACAAGAATAACAACAATAACAACAATAACAACAATAACAACAATAACAACAATAACAACAATAACAACAATAACAACAATAACAACAATAACAACAATAACAACAATAACAACAATAACAACAATAACAACAATAACAACAATAACAACAATAACAACAATAACAACAATAACAACAATAACAACATAACAACAATAACAACAATAACAACAATAACAACAATAACAACAATAACAACAATAACAACAATAACAACAATAACAACAATAACAACAATAACAACAATAACAACAATAACAACAATAACAACAATAACAACAATAACAACAATAACAACAATAACAACAATAACAACAATAACAACAATAACAACAATAACAACAATAACAACAATAACAACAATAACAACAATAACAACAATAACAACAATAACAACAATAACAACAATAACAATAATAACAACAATAACAACAATAACAACAATAACAACAATAACAAGAATAACAACAATAACAACAATAACAACAATAACAACAATAACAACAATAACAACAATAACAACAATAACAACAATAACAACAATAACAACAATAACAACAATAACAACAATAACAACAATAACAACAATAACAACAATAACAACAATAACAACAATAACAACAATAACAACAATAACAACAATAACAACAATAACAACAATAACAACAATAACAACAATAACAACAATAACAACAATAACAACAATAACAACAATAACAACAATAACAACAATAACAACAATAACAACAATAACAACAATAACAACAATAACAACAATAACAACAATAACAACAATAACAACAATAACAACAATAACAACAATGACAACAATAACAACAATAACAACAATAACAACAATAACAACAACAACAACAATAACAACAATAACAACAATAACAACAATAACAACAATAACAACAATAACAACAATAACAACAATAACAACAATAACAACAATAACAACAATAACAACAATAACAACAATAACAACAATAACAACAATAACAACAATAACAACAATAACAACAATAACAACAATAACAACAATAACAACAATAACAACAATAACAACAATAACAACAATAACAACAATAACAACAATAACAACAATAACAACAATAACAACAATAACAACAATAACAACAATAACAACAATAACAACAATAACAACAATAACAACAATAACAACAATAACAACAATAACAACAATAACAACAATAACAACAATAGCAACAATAACAACAATAACAACAATAACAACAATAACAACAATAACAACAATAACAACAATAACAACAATAACAAGAATAACAACAATAACAACAATAACAACAATAACAACAATAACAACAATAACAACAATAACAACAATAACAACAATAACAACAATAACAACAATAACAACAATAACAACAATAACAACAATAACAACAATAACAACAATAACAACAATAACAACAATAACAACAATAACAACAATAACAACAATAACAACAATAACAACAATAACAACAATAACAACAATAACAACAATAACAACAATAACAACAATAACAACAATAACATTAATAACAACAATAACACCAATAACAATAATAACAACAATAACAACAATAACAACAATAACAACAATAACAACAATAACAACAATAACAACAATAACAACAATAACAACAATAACAACAATAACAACAATAACAACAATAACAACAATAACAACAATAACAACAATTACAACAATAACAACAAAACAACAAAACAACAATAACAACAATAACAACAATAACAATAAAAACAATAACAACAATAACAACAATAACAACAATAACAATAATAACAACAATAACAACAATAACAACAATAACAACAATAACAACAATAACAACAATAACAACAATAACAACAATAACAACAATAACAACAATAACAACAATAACAACAATAACAACAATAACAACAATAACAACAATAACAACAATAACAACAATAACAACAATAACAACAATAACAACAATAACAACAATAACAACAATAACAACAATAACAACAATAACAACAATAACAACAATAACAACAATAACAACAATAACAACAATAACAACAATAACAACAATAACAACAATAACAACAATAACAACAATAACAACAATAACAACAATAACAACAATAACAACAATAACAACAATAACAACAATAACAACAATAACAACAATAACAACAATAACAACAATAACAACAATAACAACAATAACAACAATAACAACAATAACAACAATAACAACAATAACAACAATAACAACAATAACAACAATAACAACAATAACAACAATAACAACAATAACAACAATAACAACAATAACAACAATAACAACAATAACAATAATAACAACAATAACAACAATAACAACAATAACAACAATAACAACAATAACAACAATAACAACAATAACAACAATAACAACAATAACAACAATAACAACAATAACAACAATAACAACAATAACAACAATAACAACAATAACAACAATAACAACAATAACAACAATAACAACAATAACAACAATAACAACAATAACAAGAATAACAACAATAACAACAATAACAACAATAACAACAATAACAACAATAACAACAATAACAACAATAACAACAATAACAACAATAACAACAATAACAACAATAACAACAATAACAACAATAACAACAATAACAACAATAACAACAATAACAACAATAACAACAATAACAACAATAACAACAATAACAACAATAACAACAATAACAACAATAACAACAATAACAACAATAACAACAATAACAACAATAACAACAATAACAACAATAACAACAATAACAACAATAACAACAATAACAACAATAACAACAATAACAACAATAACAACAATAACAACAATAACAACAATAACAACAATAACAACAATAACAACAATAACAACAATAACAACAATAACAACAATAACAACAATAACAACAGTAACAACAATAACAACAATAACAACAATAACAACAATAACAACAATAACAACAATAACAACAATAACAACAATAACAACAATAACAACAATAACAACTATAACAACAATAACAACAATAACAACAATAACAACAATAACAACAATAACAACAATAACAACAATAACAACAATAACAACAATAACAACAATAACAACAGTAACAACAATAACAACAATAACAACAATAACAACAATAACAATAACAACAATAACAAAAATAACAACAATAACAACAATAACAACAATAACAACAATAACAACAATAACAACAATAACAACAATAACAACAATAACAACAATAACAACAAAAACAACAATAACAACAATAACAACAATAACAACAATAACAACAATAACAACAATAACAACAACAACAACAATAACAACAATAACAACAATAACAATAAAAACAATAACAACAATAACAACAATAACAACAATAACAACAATAACAACAATAACAACAATAACAACAATAACAACAATAACAACAATAACAACAATAACAACAATAACAACAATAACAACAATAACAACAATAACAACAATAACAACAATAACAACAATAACAACAATAACAACAATAACAACAATAACAACAATAACAACAATAACAACAATAACAACAATAACAACAATAACAACAATAACAACAATAACAACAATAACAACAATAACAACAATAACAACAATAACAACAATAACAACAATAACAACAATAACAACAATAACAACAATAACAACAATAACAACAATAACAACAATAACAACAATAACAACAATAACAACAATAACAACAATAACAACAATAACAACAATAACAACTAACAATAATAACAACAATAACAACAATAACAACAATAACAACAATAACAACAATAACAACAATAACAACAATAACAACAATAACAACAATAACAACAATAACAACAATAACAACAATAACAACAATAACAACAATAACAACAATAACAACAATAACAACAATAACAATAATAACAACAATAACAACAATAACAACAATAACAACAATAACAACAATAACAACAATAACAATAATAACAACAATAACAACAATAACAACAATAACAACAATAACAACAATAACAACAATAACAACAATAACAACAATAACAACAATAACAACAATAACAACAATAACAACAATAACAACAATAACAACAATAACAACAATAACAACAATAACAACAATAACAACAATAACAACAATAACAACAATAACAACAATAACAACAATAACAACAATAACAACAATAACAACAATAACAACAATAACAACAATAACAACAATAACAACAATAACAACAATAACAACAATAACAACAATAACAACAATAACAACAATAACAACAATAACAACAATAACAACAATAACAACAATAACAACAATAACAACAATAACAACAATAACAACAATAACAACAATAACAACAATAACAAGAATAACAACAATAACAACAATAACAACAATAACAACAATAACAACAATAACAACAATAACAACAATAACAACAATAACAACAATAACAACAATAACAATAATAACAACAATAACAACAATAACAACAATAACAACAATAACAACAATAACAATAATAACAACAATAACAACAATAACAACAATAACAACAATAACAACAATAACAACAATAACAACAACAATAATAACAACAATAACAACAATAACAACAATAACAACAATAACAACAATAACAACAATAACAACAATAACAACAATAACAACAATAACAACAATAACAACAATAACAACAATAACAACAATAACAACAATAACAACAATAACAACAATAACAACAATAACAACAATAACAACAATAACAACAATAACAACAATAACAACAATAACAACAATAACAACAATAACAACAATAACAACAATAACAACAATAACAACAATAACAACAATAACAACAATAACAACAATAACAACAATAACAACAATAACAACAATAACAACAATAACAACAATAACAACAATAACAACAATAACAACAATAACAACAATAACAACAATAACAACAATAACAACAATAACAACAATAACAACAATAACAACAATAACAACAATAACAACAATAACAACAATAACAACAATAACAACAATAACAACAATAACAACAATAACAACAATAACAACAATAACAACAATAACAACAATAACAACAATAACAACAATAACAACAATAACAACAATAACAACAATAACAACAATAACAATAATAACAACAATAACAACAATAACAACAATAACAACAATAACAACAATAACAACAATAACAACAATAACAACAATAACAACAATAACAACAATAACAACAATAACAACAATAACAACAATAACAACAATAACAACAATAACAACAATAACAACAATAACAACAATAACAACAATAACAACAATAACAACAATAACAACAATAACAACAATAACAACAATAACAACAATAACAACAATAACAACAATAACAACAATAACAACAATAACAACAATAACAACAATAACAACAATAACAACAATAACAACAATAACAACAATAACAACAATAACAACAATAACAATAACAACAATAACAACAATAACAACAATAACAACAATAACAACAATAACAACAATAACAACAATAACAACAATAACAACAATAACAACAATAACAACAATAACAACAATAACAACAATAACAACAATAACAACAATAACAACAATAACAACAATAACAACAATAACAACAATAACAACAATAACAACAATAACAACAATAACAACAATAACAACAATAACAACAATAACAACAATAACAACAATAACAACAATAACAACAATAACAACAATAACAACAATAACAACAATAACAACAATAACAACAATAACAACAATAACAACAATAACAACAATAACAACAATAACAACAATAACAACAATAACAACAATAACAACAATAACAACAATAACAACAATAACAACAATAACAACAATAACAACAATAACAACAATAACAACAATAACAACAATAACAACAATAACAACAATAACAACAATAACAACAATAACAACAATAACAACAATAACAACAATAACAACAATAACAACAGTTACAACTATAACAATAATAACAACAATAACAACAATAACAATAACAACAATAACAACAATAACAACAATAACAACAATAACAACAATAACAACAATAACAACAATAACAACAATAACAACAATAACAACAATAACAACAATAACAACAATAACAACAATAACAACAATAACAACAATAACAACAATAACAACAATAACAACAATAACAACAATAACAACAATAACAACAATAACAACAATAACAACAATAACAACAATAACAAAAAAACAATAACAACAATAACAACAATAACAACAATAACAACAATAACAACAATAACAACAATAACAACAATAACAACAATAACAACAATAACAAACAATAACAACAATAACAAAATAACAACAATAACAACAATAACAACAATAACAACAATAACAACAATAACAACAATAACAACAATAACAACAATAACAACAATAACAACAATAACAACAATAACAACAATAACAACAATAACAACAATAACAACAATAACAACAATAACAACAATAACAACAATAACAACAATAACAACAATAACAACAATAACAACAATAACAAAAAAACAATAACAACAATAACAACAATAACAACAATAACAACAATAACAACAATAACAACAATAACAATAACAACAATAACAACAATAACAACAATAACAACAATAACAACAATAACAACAATAACAACAATAACAACAATAACAACAACAACAACAATAACAACAATAACAACAATAACAACAATAACAACAATAACAACAATAACAACAATAACAACAATAACAACAATAACAACAGTTACAACTATAACAACAATAACAACAATAACAACAATAACAACAATAACAACAATAACAATAACAACAATAACAACAATAACAACAATAACAACAATAACAACAATAACAACAATAACAACAATAACAACAATAACAACAATAACAACAATAACAACAATAACAACAATAACAACAATAACAACAATAACAACAATAACAACAATAACAACAATAACAACAATAACAACTATAACAACAATAACAACAATAACAACAATAACAACAATAACAACAATAACAACAATAACAACAATAACAACAATAACAACAATAACAACAATAACAACAATAACAACAATAACAACAATAACAACAAAACAACAATAACAACTAACAACAATAACAACAATAACAACAATAACAACAATAACAACAATAACAACAATAACAACAGTTACAACTATAACAATAATAACAACAATAACAACAATAACAACAATAACAAAATAACAACAATAACAACAATAACAACAATAACAACTATAACAATAATAACAACAATAACAACAATAACAACAATAACAACAATAACAACAATAACAACAATAACAACAATAACAACAATAACAACAATAACAACAATAACAACAATAACAACAATAACAACAATAACAACAATAACAACAATAACAACAATAACAACAATAACAACAATAACAACAATAACAACAATAACAACAATAACAACAATAACAACAATAACAACAATAACAACAATAACAACAATAACAACAATAACAACAATAACAACAATAACAACAATAACAACAATAACAACAATAACAACAATAACAACAATAACAACAATAACAACAATAACAACAATAACAACAATAACAACAATAACAATAATAACAACAATAACAAAATAACAACAATAACAACAATAACAACAATAACAACAATAACAACAATAACAACAATAACAACAATAACAACAATAACAACAATAACAACAATAACAACAATAACAACAATAACAACAATAACAACAATAACAACAATAACAACAATAACAACAATAACAACAATAACAATAATAACAACAATAACAACAATAACAACAATAACAACAATAACAACAATAACAACAATAACAACAATAACAACAATAACAACAATAACAACAATAACAACAATAACAACAATAACAACAATAACAACAATAACAACAGTAACAACTATAACAATAATAACAACAATAACAACAATAACAATAACAACAATAACAACAATAACAACAATAACAACAATAACAACAATAACAACAATAACAACAATAACAACAATAACAACAATAACAACAATAACAACAATAACAACAATAACAACAATAACAACAATAACAACGATAACAATAACAACAATAACAACAATAACAACAATAACAACAATAACAACAATAACAACAATAACAACAATAACAACAATAACAACAATAACAATAACAACAATAACAACAATAACAACAATAACAACAATAACAACAATAACAACAATAACAACAATAACAACAATAACAACAATAACAAAACAATAACAACAATAACAACAATAACAACAATAACAACAATAACAACAATAACAACAATAACAACAATAACAACAATAACAACAATAACAACAGTTACAACTATAACAATAATAACAACAATAACAACAATAACAACAATAACAACAATAACAATAACAACAATAACAACAATAACAACAATAACAACAATAACAACAATAACAACAATAACAACAATAACAACAATAACAACAGTTACAACAATAACAATAATAACAACAATAACAAGAATAACAACAATAACAACAATAACAACAATAACAACAATAACAACAATAACAACAATAACAACAATAACAACAATAACAACAATAACAACAATAACAACAATAACAACAATAACAACAATAACAACAATAACAACAATAACAACAATAACAACAATAACAACTATAACAACAATAACAACAATAACAACAATAACAACAATAACAACAATAACAACAATAACAACAATAACAACAATAACAACAATAACAACAATAACAACAATAACAACAATAACAACAATAACAACAATAACAACAATAACAACAATAACAACAATAACAACAATAACAACAATAACAACAATAACAACAGTTACAACTATAACAATAATAACAACAATAACAACAATAACAACAATAACAACAATAACAACAATAACAACAATAACAACAATAACAACAATAACAACAATAACAACAATAACAACAATAACAACAATAACAACAATAACAACAATAACAATAATAACAACAATAACAACAATAACAACAATAACAACAATAACAACAATAACAACAATAACAACAATAACAACAATAACAACAATAACAACAATAACAACAATAACAACAATAACAACAATAACAACAATAACAACAATAACAACAATAACAACAATAACAACAATAACAACAATAACAACAATAACAACAATAACAACAATAACAACAATAACAACAATAACAACAATAACAACAATAACAACAATAACAACAATAACAACAATAACAACAATAACAACAATAACAACAATAACAACAATAACAACAATAACAACAATAACAACAATAACAACAATAACAACAATAACAACAATAACAACAATAACAACAATAACAACAATAACAACAATAACAACAATAACAACAATAACAACAATAACAACAATAACAACAATAACAACAATAACAACAATAACAACAATAACAACAATAACAACAATAACAACAATAACAACAATAACAACAATAACAACAATAACAACAATAACAACAATAACAACAATAACAACAATAACAACAATAACAACAATAACAACAATAACAACAAAAACAACAATAACAACAATAACAACAATAACAACAATAACAACAATAACAACAATAACAAAAAAACAATAACAACAATAACAACAATAACAACAATAACAACAATAACAACAATAACAACAATAACAACAATAACAACAATAACAACAATAACAACAATAACAACAATAACAACAATAACAACAATAACAACAATAACAACAATAACAACAATAACAACAATAACAACAATAACAACAATAACAACAATAACAACAATAACAACAATAACAACAATAACAACAATAACAACAATAACAACAATAACAACAGTTACAACTATAACAACAATAACAACAATAACAACAATAACAACAATAACAACAATAACAATAACAACAATAACAACAATAACAACAATAACAACAATAACAACAATAACAACAATAACAACAATAACAACAATAACAACAATAACAACAATAACAACAATAACAACAATAACAACAATAACAACAATAACAACAAAAACAACAATAACAACAAAAACAACAATAACAACAATAACAACAATAACAACAATAACAACAATAACAACAATAACAACAATAACAACAATAACAACTATAACAACAATAACAACAATAACAACAATAACAACAATAACAACAATAACAATACAACAATAACAATAATAACAACAATAACAACAATAACAACAATAACAACAACAACAACAATAACAACAATAACAACAATAACAACAATAACAACAATAACAACAATAACAACAATAACAACAATAACAACAATAACAACTATAACAACAATAACAACAATAACAACAATAACAACAATAACAACAATAACAACAATAACAACAGTTACAACTATAACAACAATAACAACAATAACAAAATAACAACAATAACAAAAATAACAACAATAACAACAATAACAACAATAACAACAATAACAACAATAACAACAATAACAACAATAACAACAATAACAACAATAACAACAATAACAACAATAACAACAATAACAACAATAACAACAATAACAACAATAACAACAATAACAACAATAACAACAATAACAACTATAACAACAATAACAACAATAACAACAATAACAACAATAACAACAATAACAACAATAACAACAATAACAACAATAACAACAATAACAACAATAACAACAATAACAACAATAACAACAATAACAACAATAACAACAATAACAACTTAACAACAATAACAACAATAACAACAATAACAACAATAAAACATAACAATAATAACAACAATAACAACAATAACAACAATAACAACAATAACAACAATAACAACAATAACAACAATAACAACAATAACAACAATAACAACAATAACAATAATAACAACAATAACAACAATAACAACAACAACAACAACAACAACAATAACAACAATAACAACAATAACAACAATAACAACAATAACAACAACAACAATAACAACAATAACAACAATAACAACAATAACAACAATAACAACAATAACAACAATAACAACAATAACAACAATAACAACAATAACAACAATAACAACAATAACAACAATAACAACAGTAACAACAATAACAACTATAACAACAATAACAACAATAACAACAATAACAACAATAACAACAATAACAACAATAACAACAATAACAACAATAACAACAATAACAACAATAACAACAATAACAACAATAACAACAATAACAACAATAACAACAATAACAACAATAACAACAATAACAACAATAACAACAATTACAACAATAACAACAATAACAACAATAACAATAATAACAACAATTACAACTATAACAACAATAACAACAATAACAACAATAACAACAATAACAACAATAACAACAATAACAACAATAACAACAATAACAACAATAACAACAACAACAACAATAACAACAATAACAACAATAACAATAACAACAACAACAACAATAACAACAATAACAACAATAACAACAATAACAACAATAACAACAATAACAACAATAACAACAATAACAACAATAACAACAATAACAACAATAACAACAATAACAACAATAACAACAATAACAACTATAACAACAATAACAACAATAACAACAATAACAACAATTAAAACTATAACAATAATAACAACAATAACAATAATAACAACAATAACAACTATAACAACAATAACAACAATAACAACAATAACAACAATAACAACAATTACAACAATAGCAATAATAACAACAATAACAACAATAACAACAACAACAACAACAACAACAATAACAACAATAACAACAATAACAACAATAACAACAATAACAACAACAACAATAACAACAATAACAACAATAACAACAATAACAACAATAACAACAATAACAACAATAACAACAATAACAACTATAACAACAATAACAACAATAACAACAATAACAACAATTACAACTATAACAATAATAACAACAATAACAACAATAACAACAATAACAACAATAACAACAATAACAACAATAACAACAATAACAACAATAAAAACAATAACAACAATAACAACAATAACAACAATAACAACAATAACAACAATAACAACAATAACAACAATAACAACAATAACAACAATAACAACAATAACAACAATAACAACAATAACAACAATAACAACAATAACAACAATTACAACTATAACAATAATAACAACAATGACAACAATAACAACAATAACAACAATTACAACAATAGCAATAATAACAACAATAACAACAATAACAACAATAACAACAATAACAACAATAACAACAATAACAACAATAACAACAACAACAATAACAACAATAACAACAATAACAACAATAACAACAATAACAACAATAACAACAGTAACAACAATAACAACTATAACAATAATAACAACAATAACAACAATAACAACAATAACAACAGTAACAACTATAACAATAATAACAACAATAACAACAATAACAACAATAACAACAATAACAACAATAACAACAATAACAACAATAACAACAATAACAACAATAACAACAATAACAACAATAACAACAATAACAACAATAACAACAATAACAACAATAACAACAATAACAACAATAACAACAAGAACAACAATAAAAACAATAACAACAATAACAACAATAACAACAATAACAACTATAACAACAATAACAACAATGACAACAATAACAACAATAACAACAATTACAACAATAGCAATAATAACAACAATAACAACAATAACAACAACAACAACAATAACAACAATAACAACAATAACAACAATAACAACAACAATAATAACAACAATAACAATAATAACAACAATTACAACTATAACAACAATAACAACAATAACAACAATAACAACAATAACAACAATAACAACAATAACAACAATAACAACAATAACAACAATAACAACAACAACAACAATAACAACAATAACAACAATAACAATAACAACAACAACAACAATAACAACAATAACAACAATAACAACAATAACAACAATAACAACAATAACAACAATAACAACAATAACAACAATAACAACAATAACAACAATAACAACAATAACAACAATAACAACAATAACAACAATAACAACAATAGCAACAATAACAACAAAAACAACAATAACAACAATAACAACAATAACAACAATAACAACAATAACAACAATAACAACAATAACAACAATAACAACAATAACAACAATAACAACAATAACAACAATAACAACAATAACAACAACAGCAACAATAACAACAATAACAACAATAACAACAATAACAACAATAACAACAATAACAACAATAACAACAATAACAACAATAACAACAATAACAACAATAACAACAATAACAACTATAACAACAATAACAACAATAACAACAATAACAACAATTAAAACTATAACAATAATAACAACAATAACAATAATAACAACAATTACAACTATAACAACAATAACAACAATGACAACAATGACAACAATAACAACAATAACAACAATAGCAACAATAACAACAATAACAACAATAACAACAACAACAACAATAACAACAATAACAACAATAACAACAATAACAACAATAACAACAACAACAATAACAACAATAACAACAATAACAACAATAACAACAATAACAACAATAACAACAGTTACAACAATAACAACTATAACAATAATAACAACAATAACAACAATAACAACAATAACAACAGTTACAACAGTTACAACAATTACAACTATAACAACAATAACAACAATAACAACAATAACAACAATAACAACAATAACAACAATAACAACAATAACAACAATAACAACAATAACAACAATAACAACAATAACAACAATAACAACAATAACAACAATAACAACAATTACAACTATAACAATAATAACAACAATAACAATAATAACAACAATAACAACAATAACAACAATAACAACAATAACAACAATGACAACAATAACAACAATTACAACAATAACAACAATAACAACAATAACAACAATAACAACAACAACAACAATAACAACAATAACAACAATAACAATAACAACAACAACAACAATAACAACAATAACAACAATAACAACAATAACAACAATAACAACAATAACAACAATAACAACAATAACAACAATAACAACAATAACAACAATAACAACAATAACAACAATAACAACAAGAACAACAATAACAACAATAACAACAATAACAACAATAACAACAATAACAACAATAACAACAATTACAACAATTACAACTATAACAACAATAACAACAATGACAACAATAACAACAATAACAACAATTACAACAATAGCAATAATAACAACAATTACAACAATAACAACAACAACAACAATAACAACAATAACAACAATAACAACAATAACAACAATAACAACAACAACAATAACAACAATAACAACAATAACAACAATAACAACAATAACAACAGTAACAACAGTTACAACTATAACAATAATAACAACAATAACAACAATAACAACAATAACAACAATTACAACTATAACAATAATAACAACAATAACAACAATAACAACAATAACAACAATAACAACAATAACAACAATAACAACAATAAAAACAATAACAACAATAACAACAATAACAACAATAACAACAATAACAACAATAACAACAATAACAACAATAACAACAATAACAACAATAACAACAATAACAACAATAACAACAATAACAACAATAACAACAATAACAACAATTAAAACTATAACAATAATAACAACAATAACAATAATAACAACAATTACAACTATAACAACAATAACAACAATGACAACAATGACAACAATAACAACAATTACAACAATAACAATAATAACAACAATTACAACAATAACAACAACAACAACAATAACAACAATAACAACAATAACAACAACAACAACAACAGCAATAACAACAATAACAACAATAACAACAATAACAACAATAACAACAATAACAACAATAACAACAATAACAACAATAACAACAATAACAACAATAACAACAATAACAACAATAACAACAATAACAACAATAACAACAATAACAACAATAACAACAATAACAACAACAACAACAATTAGAACAATAACAACAATAACAATAACAACAATAACAACAATAACAACAATAACAACAATAACAACAATAACAACAATAACAACAATAACAACAATAACAACAATAACAACTGTAACAAGAATAACAACAATGACAACAATAACAACAATAACAGCAATAACAACAATAACAAGAATAACAACAATAACAACAATAACAACAATAACAACAATAACAACAATTACAACAATAACAACAATAACAACAATAACAACAATAACAACAATAACAACTGTAACAAGAATAACAACAATGACAACAATAACAACAATAACAGCAATAACAACAATAACAAGAATAACAACAATGACAACAATAACAACAATAACAACAATAACAACAATAACAAGAATAACAACAATAACAACAATAACAACAATAACAACAATTACAACAATTACAACAATAACAATAATAACAACAATAACAACAATAACAACAATAACAACAATAACAACAATAACAACAATAACAACAATAACAACAATAACAACAATTAAAACTATAACAATAATAACAACAATAACAATAATAACAACAATAACAACTATAACAATAATAACAACAATAACAAGAATAACAACAATAACAAGAATAACAACAATGACAACAATAACAACAATAACAACAATAACAACAATAACAACAATAACAACAATAACAACAATAACAACAATAACAACAATAACAACAATAACAACAATAACAACAATAACAACAATAACAACAATAACAACAATAACAACAATAACAACAATAACAACAATTAAAACTATAACAATAATAACAACAATAACAATAATAACAACAATTACAACTATAACAACAATAACAACAATGACAACAATGACAACAATAACAACAATTACAACAATAACAATAATAACAACAATTACAACAATAACAACAACAACAACAATAACAACAATAACAACAATAACAATAACAACAACAACAACAATAACAACAATAACAACAATAACAACAATTACAACAATAACAACAATAACAACAATAACAACAATAACAACAATAACAACAATAACAACAATAACAACAATAACAACAATAACAACAATAACAACAATAACAACAATAACAACAATAACAACAAGAACAACAATAAAAACAATAACAACAATAACAACAATAACAACAATAACAACAATTACAACTATAACAACAATAACAACAATGACAACAATGACAACAATAACAACAATTACAACAATAGCAATAATAACAACAATTACAACAATAACAACAACAACAACAATAACAACAATAACAACAATAACAACAATAACAACAACAACAATAACAACAATAACAACAATAACAACAATAACAACAATAACAACAATAACAACAGTTACAACAATTACAACTATAACAATAATAACAACAATAACAACAATAACAACAATAACAACAGTTACAACATTTACAACAATAACAACAATAACAATAATAACAACAATAACAACAATAACAACAATAACAACAATAACAACAATAACAACAATAACAACAATAACAACAATAACAACAATAACAACAATAACAACAATAACAACAATAACAACAATAACAACAATAACAACAATAACAACAATAACAACAATAACAACAATAACAACAATAACAACAATAACAACAATAACAACAATAACAACAATAACAACAATAACAACAATAACAACATTAACAACAAGAACAACAATAAAAACAATAACAACAATAACAACAATAACAACAATTACAACTATAACAACAATAACAACAATGACAACAATGACAACAATAACAACAATTACAACAATAGCAATAATAACAACAATTACAACAATAACAACAACAACAACAATAACAACAATAACAACAATAACAACAATAACAACAACAATAATAACAACAATAACAATAATAACAACAATTACAACTATAACAACAATAACAACAATGACAACAATGACAACAATAACAACAATTACAACAATAACAATAATAACAACAATTACAACAATAACAACAACAACAACAATAACAACAATAACAACAATAACAATAACAACAACAACAACAATAACAACAATAACAACAATAACAACAATAACAACAATAACAACAATAACAACAATAACAACAATAACAACAATAACAACAATAACAACAATAACAACAATAACAACAATAACAACAATAACAACAATAACAACAATAACAACAATAGCAACAATAACAACAAAAACAACAATAACAACAATAACAACAATAACAACAATAACAACAATAACAACAATTACAACTATAACAACAATAACAACAATAACAACAATAACAACAATAACAACAATAACAAGAATAACAACAATAGCAACAATAACAACAATAACAACAATAACAACAATAACAACAATAACAACAATAACAACAATAACAACTGTAACAAGAATAACAACAATGACAACAATAACAACAATTAAAACTATAACAATAATAACAACAATAACAATAATAACAACAATTACAACTATAACAACAATAACAACAATGACAACAATGACAACAATAACAACAATTACAACAATAGCAATAATAACAACAATTACAACAATAACAACAACAACAACAATAACAACAATAACAACAATAACAACAATAACAACAATAACAACAACAACAATAACAACAATAACAACAATAACAACAATAACAACAATTACAACAATAACAACAATAACAACAGTTACAACAATTACAACTATAACAATAATAACAACAATAACAACAATTACAACTATAACAATAATAACAACAATAACAACAATAACAACAATAACAACAATAACAACAATAACAACAATAACAACAATAACAACAATAACAACAATAAAAACAATAACAACAATAACAACAATAACAACAATAACAACAATAACAACAATAACAACAATAACAACAATAACAACAATAACAACAATAACAACAATAACAACAATTAAAACTATAACAATAATAACAACAATAACAATAATAACAACAATTACAACTATAACAACAATAACAACAATGACAACAATGACAACAATAACAACAATTACAGCAATAACAATAATAACAACAATTACAACAATAACAACAACAACAACAATAACAACAATAACAACAATAACAATAACAACAACAACAACAATAACAACAATAACAACAATAACAACAATAACAACAATAACAACAATAACAACAATAACAACAATAACAACAATAACAACAATAACAACAATAACAACAATAACAACAATAACAACAATAACAACAATAACAACAAGAACAACAATAAAAACAATAACAACAATAACAACAATAACAACAATAACAACAATAACAACAATTACAACTATAACAACAATAACAACAATGACAACAATGACAACAATAACAACAATTACAACAATAGCAATAATAACAACAATTACAACAATAACAACAACAACAACAATAACAACAATAACAACAATAACAACAATAACAACAATAACAACAACAACAATAACAACAATAACAACAATAACAACAATAACAACAATAACAACAGTTACAACAATTACAACTATAACAATAATAACAACAATAACAACAATAACAACAATAACAACAATAACAACAATAACAACAATAACAACAATAACAACAATAACAACAATAACAACAATAACAACAATAAAAACAATAACAACAATAACAACAATAACAACAATAACAACAATAACAACAATAACAACAATAACAACAATAACAACAATAACAACAATAACAACAATAACAACAATAACAACAATTAAAACTATAACAATAATAACAACAATAACAATAATAACAACAATTACAACTATAACAACAATAACAACAATGACAACAATGACAACAATAACAACAATTACAACAATAACAATAATAACAACAATTACAACAATAACAACAACAACAACAATAACAACAATAACAACAATAACAATAACAACAACAACAGCAATAACAACAATAACAACAATAACAACAATAACAACAATAACAACAATAACAACAATAACAACAATAACAACAATAACAACAATAACAACAATAACAACAATAACAACAATAACAACAATAACAACAATAACAACAATAACAACAACAACAACAATTAGAACAATAACAACAATAACAATAACAACAATAACAACAATAACAACAATAACAATAACAAGAATAACAACAATAACAACAATAACAACAATAACAGCAATAACAACAATAACAAGAATAACAACAATAACAACAATAACAACAATAACAACAATAACAACAATTACAACAATAACAACAATAACAACAATAACAACAATAACAACAATAACAACTGTAACAAGAATAACAACAATGACAACAATAACAACAATAACAGCAATAACAACAATAACAAGAATAACAACAATGACAACAATAACAACAATAACAGCAATAACAACAATAACAAGAATAACAACAATAACAACAATAACAACAATAACAACAATTACAACAATTACAACAATAACAATAATAACAACAATAACAACAATAACAACAATAACAACAATAACAACAATAACAAGAATAACAACAATAGCAACAATAACAACAATAACAACAATTACAACAATAACAACAATAACAACAATAACAACAATAACAACAATAACAACAATAACAACAATAACAACAATAACAACAATAACAACAATTACAACAATTACAACTATAACAATAATAACAACAATAACAACAATAACAACAATAACAACAATAACAACAATAACAACAATAACAACAATAACAACAATAACAACAATAACAACAATAACAACAATAACAACTATAACAATAATAACAACAATAACAAGAATAACAACAATAACAAGAATAACAACAATGACAACAATAACAACAATAACAACAATAACAACAATAACAACAATAACAACAATAACAACAATAACAACAATAACAAGAATAACAACAATAACAACAATAACAACAATAACAACAATAACAACAATAACAACAATAACAACAATAACAACAATAACAACAATAACAACAATAACAACAATAACAACAATAACAACAATAACAACAATAACAACAATAACAACAATAACAACAATAACAACAATAACAACAATAACAACAATAACAACAATAACAACAATAACAACAATAACAACAATAACAACAATAACAACAATAACAACAATAACAACAATAACAATAGTTACAACAATTACAACTATAACAATAATAACAACAATAACAACAATAACAACAATAACAACAATAACAACAATAACAACAATAACAACAATAACAACAATAACAACAATAACAACAGTTACAACAATTAAAACTATAACAATAATAACAACAATAACAACAATAACAACAATAACAACAATAACAACAATAAAAACAATAACAACAATTACAACTATAACAACAATAACAACAATAACAACAATAACAACAGTTACAACAATTAAAACTATAACAATAATAACAACAATAACAACAATAACAACAATAAAAACAATAACAACAATAAAAACAATAACAACAATAACAACAATAACAACAATAACAACAATAACAACAATAACAACAATAACAACAATAACAACAATAACAACAATAACAACAATAACAACAATAACAACAATAACAACAATTACAACAATAACAACAATAACAACAATAACAACAATAACAACAATAACAACAATAACAACAATAACAACAATAACAACAATAACAACAATAACAACAATTAACAACAATAACAACAGTTACAACTATAACAATAAAAACAATAACAACAATTACAACAATAACAACAATGACAACAATAACAACAATAACAGCAATAACAACAATAACAAGAATAACAACAATAACAACAATAACAACAATAACAACAATAACAACAATAACAACAATTACAACAATAACAACAATAACAACAATAACAACAATAACAACAATAACAACAATAACAACAATAACAACAATAACAATAACAACAACAACAACAATAACAACAATTACAACAATAACAATAATAACAACAATTACAACAATAACAATAAAACAACAATTACAACAATAACAACAATAACAACAATAACAACAATAACAACAATAACAATAAAAACAATAACAACAATTACAACAATAACAACAATGACAACAATAACAACAATAACAGCAATAACAACAATAACAAGAATAACAACAATAACAACAATAACAACAATAACAACAATAACAACAATTACAACAATTACAACAATAACAACAATAACAACAATAACAACAATAACAACAATAACAACAACAACAATAACAACAATAACAACAATAACAACAATAACAACAATAACAACAATAACAACAATAACAACAATAACAACAATAACAACAATAACAACAATAACAACAATAACAACAATTAACAACAATAACAACAGTTACAACTATAACAATAATAACAACTATAACAATAATAACAACAATAACAACAATAACAATAACAACAATAACAAGAATAACAACAATAACAACTATAACAATAATAACAACAATAACAACAATTACAACAATAACAACAGTTAGAACAGTTACAACAATAACAACAATAACAACAATAAAAACAATAACAAATATAACAACAACAACAACAATAACAACAATAACAACAATAACAACAATAACAACAATAAAAACAATAACAACAATAACAACAATAACAACAATAACAACAATAACAACAATAACAACAATAACAACAATAACAACAATAACAACAGTTACAACAATTAAAACTATAACAATAATAACAACAATAACAACAATAACAACAATAACAACAATAACAACAATAAAAACAATAACAACAATAACAACAATTACAACTATAACAACAATAACAACAATAACAACAATAACAACAGTTACAACAATTAAAACTATAACAATAATAACAACAATAACAACAATAACAACAATAACAACAATAAAAACAATAACAACAATAAAAACAATAACAACAATAACAACAATAACAACAATAACAACAATAACAACAATAACAACAATAACAACAATAACAACAATAACAACAATAACAACAATAACAACAATAACAACAATAACAACAATAACAACAATAACAACAATAACAACAATAACAACAATAACAACAATAACAACAATAACAACAATAACAACAATAACAACAATAACAACAATAACAACTATAACAACAATAACAACAATAGCAACAATAACAACAATTACATTAATAACAACAATAACAACAATAACAACAATAACAAGAATAACAACAATAACAACAATTACAACAATAACAACAATAACAACAATAACAAAAATAACAACAATTACAACAATAACAATAAAACAACAATTACAACAATAACAACAATAACAACAATAACAACAATAACAATAAAAACAATAACAACAATTACAACAATAACAACAATAACAATAATAACAACAATTACAACAATAACAACAATAACAACAACAACAACAATAACAACAATAACAACAATAACAACAATAACAACAATAACAACAATAACAACAATAACAACAATAACAACAATAACAACAATAACAACAATAACAACAATAACAACAATAACAACAATAACAACAATTACAACAATTACAACTATAACAATAATAACAACAATAACAACAATAACAACAATTACAACAATAACAACAATAACAACAATTACAACAATAACAACAATAACAACAATAACAAAAATAACAACAATTACAACAATAACAATAAAACAACAATTACAACAATAACAACAATAACAACAATAACAACAATAACAATAAAAACAATAACAACAATTACAACAATAACAACAATAACAATAATAACAACAATTACAACAATAACAACAATAACAACAACAACAACAATAACAACAATAACAACAATTACATTAATAACAACAATAGCACCAATTACATTAATAACAACAATAACAACAATAACAACAATAACAACAATAACAAGAATAACAACAATAACAACAATTACAACAATAACAACAATAACAACAATAACAAAAATAACAACAATTACAACAATAACAATAAAACAACAATTACAACAATAACAACAATAACAACAATAACAACAATAACAATAAAAACAATAACAACAATTACAACAATAACAACAATAACAATAATAACAACAATTACAACAATAACAACAATAACAACAACAACAACAATAACAACAATAACAACAATAACAACAATAACAACAATAACAACAATAACAACAATAACAACAATAACAACAATAACAACAATAACAACAATAACAACAATAACAACAATAACAACAATAACAACAATAACAACAATAACAACAATAACAACAATAACGACAATAACAACAATAACAACAATAACAACAGTTACAACAATTACAACTATAACAATAATAACAACAATAACAACAATAACAACAATAACAACAATAACAACAATAACAATAACAACAACAATAACAATAACAACAATAACAATAATAACAACAATAACAACAATAACAACAATTACAACAATTACAACAATTACATTAATAACAACAATAACAACAAAAACAACAATAAAAACAATAACAACAATAACAACAATAACAACAATAACAACAATAACAACAATAACAACAATAACAACAATAACAACAATAACAACTATAACAACAATAAAAACAATAACAACAATAACAACAATAACAACAATAACAACAATAACAACAATAACAACAATAACAATAACAACAACAACAACAATAACAACAATTACAACAATAACAATAATAACAACAATTACAACAATAACAATAAAACAACAATTACAACAATAACAACAATAACAACAATAACAACAATAACAACAATAACAATAAAAACAATAACAACAATTACAACAATAACAACAATGACAACAATAACAACAATAACAGCAATAACAACAATAACAAGAATAACAACAATAACAACAATAACAACAATAACAACAATAACAACAATAACAACAATAACAACAATAACAACAATAACAACAATAACAACAATAACAACAATAACAATAGTTACAACAATTACAACTATAACAATAATAACAACAATAACAACAATAACAACAATAACAACAATAACAACAATAACAACAATAACAACAATAACAACAATAACAACTATAACAATAATAACAACAATAACAAGAATAACAACAATAACAAGAATAACAACAATGACAACAATAACAACAATAACAACAATAACAACAATAACAACAATAACAACAATAACAACAATAACAACAATAACAACAATAACAACAATAACAACAATAACAACAATAACAACAATAACAACAATAACAACAATAACAACAATAACAACAATAACAACAATAACAACAATAACAACAATAACAACAATAACAACAATAACAACAATAACAACAATAACAACAATAACAACAATAACAACAATAACAACAATAACTATAACAATAATAACAACAATAACAACAATAACAACAATTACAACTATAACAATAATAACAACAATAACAACAATAACAACAATAACAACAATAACAACAATAACAACAATAACAACAATAACAACAATAACAACAATAACAACAATAAAAACAATAACAACAATAACAACAATAACAATAACAACAACAACAACAATAACAACAATTACAACAATAACAATAATAACAACAATTACAACAATAACAACAATAACAACAACAACAACAACAATAACAACAATAACAACAATAACAACAATAACAATAACAACAATAACAACAATAACAACAATAACAACAATAACAACAATAACAACAATAACAACAATAACAACAATTACAACTATAACAATAATAACAACAATAACAACAATAACAACAATAACAACAATAACAACAATAACAACAATAAAAACAATAACAACAATAACAACAATAACAACAATAACAACAATAACAACAATAACAACAATAACAACAATAACAACAATAACAACAATAACAACAATAACAACAATAACAACAATAACAACAATAACAACAATAACAACAATAACAACAATTACAACAATAACAACTGTAACAAGAATAACAACAATGACAACAATAACAACAATAACAACAATAACAACAATAACAACAATAACAACAATAACAACAATAACAACAATAACAACAATAACAACAATAACAACAATAACAACAATAACAACTATAACAATAATAACAACAATTACATGAATAACAACAATAACAAGAATAACAACAATGACAACAATAACAACAATAACAACAATAACAACAATAACAACAATAACAACAATAACAACAATAACAACAATAACAACAATAACAACAATAACAACAATAACAACAATAACAACAATAACAACAATAACAACAATAACAACAATAACAACAATAACAACAATAACAACAATAACAACAATAACAACAATAACAACAATAACAACAATAACAACAATAACAACAATAACAACAATAACAACAATAACAACAATAACAACAATAACAACAATAACAACAATAAAAACAATAACAACAATAACAACAATAACAACAATAACAACAATAACAACAATAACAACAATAACAACAATAACAACAATTAAAACTATAACAATAATAACAACAATAACAATAATAACAACAATTACAATTATAACAACAATAACAACAATGACAACAATAACAACAATTACAACAATAACAATAATAACAACAATTACAACAATAGCAACAACAACAACAATAACAACAATAACAACAATAACAATAACAACAACAACAACAATAACAACAATAACAACAATAACAACAATAACAACTATAACAATAATAACAACAATAACAACAATAACAATAACAACAATAACAAGAATAACAACAATAACAACTATAACAACAATAACAACAATTAACAACAATAACAACAGTTACAACTATAACAACAATAACAACTATAACAATAATAACAACAATAACAACAATTACAACAATAACAACAGTTACAACAGTTACAACAATAACAACAATAACAACAATAAAAACAATAACAAATATAACAACAACAACAACAATAACAACAATAACAACAATAACAACAATAACAACAATAAAAACAATAACAACAATAACAACAATAACAACAATAACAACAATAACAACAATAACAACAATAACAACAATAACAACAATAACAACAATAACAACAATAAAAACAATAACAACAATAACAACAACAACAATAACAACAATTACAACAATAACAACAATAACAACAATAACAACAATAACAACAATCACAACAATAACAACAATAACAACAATAACAACAGTTACAACTATAACAATAATAACAACTATAACAATAATAACAACAATAACAACAATAACAATAACAACAATAACAACAATAACAATAATAACAACAATAACAACAATAACAACAATTACAACAATTACAACAATTACATTAATAACAACAATAACAACAAAAACAACAATAAAAACAATAACAACAATAACAACAATAACAACAATAACAACAATAAAAACAATAACAACAATAACAACAACAACAACAATAAGAACAATAACAACAATAACAATAAAAACAATAACAACAATTACAACAATAACAACAATAACAACAATAACAACAATAACAACAATCACAACAATAACAACAATAACAACAATAACAACAATAACAACAATAACAACAATAACAACAATAACAACAATAACAACAATAACAACAATAACAACAATAACAACAATAACAACAATAACAACAATAACAACAATAACAACAGTTACAACTATAACAATAATAACAACTATAACAATAATAACAACAATAACAACAATAACAATAACAACAATAACAAGAATAACAACAATAACAACTATAACAATAATAACAACAATAACAACAATTACAACAATAACAACAGTTACAACAGTAACAACAATAACAACAATAACAACAATAAAAACAATAACAAATATAACAACAACAACAACAATAACAACAATAACAACAATAACAACAATAACAACAATAAAAACAATAACAACAATAACAACAATAACAACAATAACAACAATAACAACAATAACAACAATAACAACAATAACAACAATAACAATAACAACAATAACAACAATAACAACAATAACAACAATAACAACTATAACAACAATAACAACAATAGCAACAATAACAACAATAACAACTATAACAACAATAACAACAATTACATCAATAACAACAATAGCACCAATTACATTAATAACAACAATAACAACAATAACAACAATAACAACAATAACAACAATAACAACAATTACAACAATAACAACAATAACAACAATAACAAAAATAACAACAATTACAACAATAACAATAAAACAACAATTACAACAATAACAACAATAACAACAATAACAACAATAACAACAATAACAATAAAAACAATAACAACAATTACAACAATAACAACAATAACAATAATAACAACAATTACAACAATAACAACAATAACAACAACAACAACAATAACAACAATAACAACAATAACAACAATAACAACAATAACAACAATAACAACAATAACAACAATAACAACAATAACAACAATAACAACAATAACAACAATAACAACAATAACAACAATAACAACAATAACAACAATAACAACAATAACAACAATAACAACAATAACAACAATAACAACAATTACAACAATTACAACTATAACAATAATAACAACAATAACAACAATAACAACAATTACAACAATAACAACAATAACAACAATTACAACAATAACAACAATAACAACAATAACAAAAATAACAACAATTACAACAATAACAATAAAACAACAATTACAACAATAACAACAATAACAACAATAACAACAATAACAACAATAACAATAAAAACAATAACAACAATTACAACAATAACAACAATAACAATAATAACAACAATTACAACAATAACAACAATAACAACAACAACAACAATAACAACAATAACAACAATTACATTAATAACAACAATAGCACCAATAACATCAATAACAACAATAACAACAATAACAACAATAACAACAATAACAACAATAACAACAATAACAACAATAACAACAATAACAACAATAACAACAATAACAACAATAACAACAATTACAACAATAACAATAAAACAACAATTACAACAATAACAACAATAACAACAATAACAATAAAAACAATAACAACAATTACAACAATAACAACAATAACAATAATAACAACAATTACAACAATAACAACAATAACAACAACAACAACAATAACAACAATAACAACAATAACAACAATAACAACAATAACAACAATAACAACAATAACAACAATAACAACAATAACAGTAATAACAACAATAACAACAATAACAACAATAACAACAATAACAACAATAACAACAATAACAACAATAACAACAATAACAACAATAACAACAATAACAACAATAACAACAATAACAACAATAACAACAATAACAACAATAACAACAATTACAACTATAACAATAATAACAACAATAACAACAATAACAACAATTACAACAATAACAACAATAACAACAATTACAACAATAACAACAATAACAACAATAACAAAAATAACAACAATTACAACAATAACAACAAAACAACAATAACAACAATAACAACAATAACAACAATAACAACAATAACAACAATAACAACAATAACAACAATAACAACAATAACAACAATAACAACAATAACAACAATAACAACAATAACAACAATAACAACAATAACAACTATAACAACAATAACAACAATAACAACAATAACAACAATAACAACTATAACAACAATAACAACAATAACAACAATAACAACAATAACAACAATAACAACAATAACAACAATAACAACAATTACAACAATAACAACAATAACAACAATAACAACAATAACAACAATAACAACAATAACAATAAAACAACAATTACAACAATAACAACAATAACAACAATAACAACAATAACAACAATAACAATAAAAACAATAACAACAATTACAACAATAACAACAATAACAACAATAACAACAATTACAACAATAACAACAATAACAACAACAACAACAATAACAACAATAACAACAATAACAACAATAACAACAATAACAACAATAACAACAATAACAACAATAACAACAATAACAACAATAACAACAATAACAACAATAACAACAATAACAACAATAACAACAATAACAACAATAACAACAATAACAACAATTACAACAATTACAACTATAACAATAATAACAACAATAACAACAATAACAACAATAACAACAATAACAACAATAACAACAATAACAACAATAACAACAATAACAACAATAACAACAATAACAACAATTACAACAATAACAACAATTACAACAATAACAACAATAACAACAATAACAACAATAACAACAATAACAATAAAAACAATAACAACAATTACAACAATAACAACAATAACAATAATAACAACAATTACAACAATAACAACAATAACAACAACAACAACAATAACAACAATAACAACAATAACAACAATTACATTAATAACAACAATAGCACCAATTACATTAATAACAACAATAACAACAATAACAACAATAACAACAATAACAACAATAACAAGAATAACAACAATAACAACAATTACAACAATAACAACAATAACAACAATAACAAAAATAACAACAATTACAACAATAACAATAAAACAACAATTACAACAATAACAACAATAACAACAATAACAACAATAACAATAAAAACAATAACAACAATTACAACAATAACAACAATAACAATAATAACAACAATTACAACAATAACAACAATAACAACAACAACAACAATAACAACAATAACAACAATAACAACAATAACAACAATAACAACAATAACAACAATAACAACAATAACAACAATAACAACAATAACAACAATAACAACAATAACAACAATAACAACAATAACAACAATAACAACAATAACAACAATAACAACAATAACAACAATAACAACAATAACAACAATAACGACAATAACAACAATAACAACAATAACAACAGTTACAACAA
>JAWNPD010000486.1:1317500-1320000 GCA_035045305.1 Drosophila maculinotata | reverse complement strand
AACAATAACAACAACAACAACAATTACAACAATAAAAACAATAACAACAATAACAACAATAACAACAATAACAACAATAACAACAATTACAACAATAACAACAATAACAACAATAACAACAATAACAACAATAACAACAATAACAACAATAACAACAATAACAACAAAAACAACAATAACAACAATAACAACAATAACAACAATAACAACAATAACAACAATAACAACAATTACAACAATAACAACAATAACAACAATAACAACAATGACAACAATAACAACAATAACAACAATAACAACAATAACAATAATAACAACAATAACAACAATAACAACAATAACAACAATAACAACAATAACAACAATAACAACAATAACAACAATAACAACAATAACAACAATAACAACAATAACAACAATAACAACAATAACAACAATAAAAACAATAACAACAATAACAACAATAACAACAATAACAACAATAACAACAATAACAACAATAACAACAATAACAACAATAACAACAACAACAACAATAGAACAATAACAACAATAACAACAATAACAACAATAACAACAATAACAACAATAACAACAATAACAACAGTAACAACAATAACAACAACAACAACAATAACAACAATAACAACAATAACAATAATAACAACAATAACAACAATAACAACAATAACAACAACAACAACAATAACAACAATAACAACAATAACAATAACAACAATAACAACAATAACAACAATAACAACAATAACAACAATAACAACAATATCAACAGTTACAACTATAACAACAATAACAACAATAACAACAATAACAACAATAACAACAATAACAATAACAACAATAACAACAATAACAACAATAACAACAATAACAATAATAACAACAATAACAACAATAACAACAATAACAACAATAACAACAATAAAAACAATAACAACAATAACAACAATAACAACAATAACAACAATAATAACAATAACAACAATAACAACAATAACAACAATAACAACAATAACAACAATAACAACAATAACAACAATAACAACAATAACAACAATAACAACAATAACAACAATAACAACAATAACAACAATAACAACAATAACAACAATAACAACAATAACAACAATAACAACAATAACAACAATAACAACAATAACAACAATAACAACAATAACAACAATAACAACAATAACAACAATAACAACAATAACAACAATAACAACAATAACAACAATAACAACAATAACAACAATAACAACAACAACAACAATTACAACAATAACAACAATAACAATAAAAACAATAACAACAATAACAACAATAACAACAATAACAACAATAACAACAATAACAACAATAACAACAATAACAACAACAACAACAATAACAACAATAACAACAATAACAACAATAACAACAATAACAACAAAAACAACAATAACAACAATAACAACAATAACAACAATAACAACAATAACAACAATAACAACAATAACAACAATAACAACAATAACAACAATAACAACAATAACAACAATAACAACAATAACAACAATAACAACAATAACAACAATAACAACAATAACAACAATAACAACAATAACAACAATAACAACAATAACAACAATAACAACAATAACAACAATAACAACAATAACAACAACAACAACAATAACAACAATAACAACAATAACAACAATAACAACAATAACAACAATAACAACAATAACAACAACAACAACAATAACAACAATAACAACAATAACAATAACAACAATAACAACAATAACAACAATAACAACTATAACAATAATAACAACAATAACAACAATAACAACAATAACAACAATAACAACAATAAAAACAATAACAACAATAACAACAATAACAACAATAACAACAATAACAACAATAACAACAATAACAACAATAACAACAATAACAACAATAACAACAATAACAACAATAACAACAATAACAACAATAACAACAATAACAACAATAACAACAATAACAACAATAACAACAATAACAACAATAACAACAATAACAACAATAACAACAATAACAACAATAACAACAATAAAAACAATTACAACAATAACAACAATAACAACAATAACAACAATAACAACAATAACAACAATAACAACAATAACAACAATAACAACAATAACAACAATATCAACAATAACAACAATAACAACAATAACAATAACAACAATAACAACAATAACAACAATAACAACAATAACAACAATAACAACAATAACAACAATAACAACAACAACAACAATACAACAATAACAACAATAACTATAAAAACAATAACAACAATTACAACAATAACAACAATAACAATAATAACAACAATAACAACAATAACAACAATAACAACAACAACAACAATAACAACAATAACAACAATAACAACAATAACAACAATAACAACAAAAACAACAATAACAACAATAAC
>JAWNPD010000486.1:1292500-1312500 GCA_035045305.1 Drosophila maculinotata | reverse complement strand
ATAACAACAATAACAACAATAACAACAATTACAACAATAACAACAATTACATTAATAACAACAATAACAACAAAAACAACAATAAAAACAATAACAACAATAACAACAATAACAACAATAACAACAATAACAACAATAAAAACAATAACAACAATAACAACAACAACAACAACAATAACAATAAAAACAATAACAACAATTACAACAATAACAACAATAACAACAATAACAACAATAACAACAATAACAACAATAACAACAATAGCAACAATAACAACAATAACAACAATAACAACAATAACAACAATAACAACAATAACAACAATAACAACAATAACAACAATAACAACAATAACAACAATAACAACAATAACAACAATAACAACAATAACAACAATAACAACAGTAACAACTATAACAATAATAACAACTATAACAATAATAACAACAATAACAACAATAACAACAACAACAATAACAAGAATAACAACAATAACAACTATAACAATAATAACAACAATAACAACAATTACAACAATAACAACAATAACAACAATAACAACAATAACAACAATAACAACAATAACAACAATAACAACAATAACAACAATAACAACAATAACAACAATAACAACAATAACAACAATAACAACAATTAAAACTATAACAATAATAACAACAATAACAATAATAACAACAATTACAACTATAACAACAATAACAACAATGACAACAATGACAACAATAACAACAATTACAACAATAACAATAATAACAACAATTACAACAATAACAACAACAACAACAATAACAACAATAACAACAATAACAATAACAACAACAACAACAATAACAACAATAACAACAATAACAACAATAACAACAATAACAACAATAACAACAATAACAACAATAAAAACAATAACAACAATAACAACAATAACAACAATAACAACAATAACAACAATAACAACAATAACAACAATAACAACAATAACAACAATAACAACAATAACAACAACAACAACAATTAGAACAATAACAACAATAACAATAACAACAATAACAACAATAACAACAATAACAACAATAACAACAATAACAACAATAACAACTGTAACAAGAATAACAACAATGACAACAATAACAACAATAGCAGCAATAACAACAATAACAACAATAACAACAATTACAACAATAACAACAATAACAACAATAACAAAAATAACAACAATTACAACAATAACAATAAAACAACAATTACAACAATAACAACAATAACAACAATAACAACAATAACAACAATAACAATAAAAACAATAACAACAATTACAACAATAACAACAATAACAATAATAACAACAATTACAACAATAACAACAATAACAACAACAACAACAATAACAACAATAACAACAATAACAACAATAACAACAATAACAACAATAACAACAATAACAACAATAACAACAATAACAACAATAACAACAATAACAACAATAACAACAATAACAACAATAACAACAATAACAACAATAACAACAATTACAACTATAACAACAATAACAACAATAACAACAATAACAACAATTACAACAATAACAACAATAACAACAATTACAACAATAACAACAATAACAACAATAACAAAAATAACAACAATTACAACAATAACAATAAAACAACAATTACAACAATAACAACAATAACAACAATAACAACAATAACAACAATAACAACAATAACAATAAAAACAATAACAACAATTACAACAATAACAACAATAACAATAATAACAACAATAACAACAATAACAACAATAACAACAACAACAACAATAACAACAATAACAACAATAACAACAATTACATTAATAACAACAATAGCACCAATTACATTAATAACAACAATAACAACAATAACAACAATAACAACAATAACAACAATAACAACAATAACAACAATAACAACAATTACAACAATAACAACAATAACAACAATAACAAAAATAACAACAATAACAACAATAACAACAACAACAACAATAAGAACAATCACAACAATAACAATAAAAACAATAACAACAATTACAACAATAACAACAATAACAACAATAACAACAATAACAACAATAACAACAATAACAACAATAACAACAATAACAACAATAACAACAATAACAACAATAACAACAATAACAACAATAACAACAATAACAACAATAACAACAATAACAACAATAACAACAATAACAACAATAACAACAATAACAACAATAAAAACAATAACAACAATAACAACAACAACAACAATAACAACAATCACAACAATAACAATAAAAACAATAACAACAATTACAACAATAACAACAATAACAACAATAACAACAATAACAACAATAACAACAATAACAACAATAACAACAATAACAACAATAACAACAATAACAACAATAACAACAATAACAACAGTTACAACTATAACAATAATAACAACTATAACAATAATAACAACAATAACAACAATAACAATAACAACAATAGCAAGAATAACAACAATAACAACTATAACAATAATAACAACAATAACAACAATTACAACAATAACAACAGTAACAACAGTTACAACAATAACAACAATAACAACAATAAAAACAATAACAACAATAACAACAATAACAACAATAACAACAATAACAACAATAACAACAATAACAACAATAACAACAATAAAAACAATAACAACAATAACAACAATAACAACAATAACAACAATAACAACAATAACAACAATAACAACAATAACAACAATAACAACAATAACAACAATAACAACAATAACAACAATAACAACAGTTACAACAATTAAAACTATAACAATAATAACAACAATAACAACAATAACAACAATAACAACAATAACAACAATAACAACAATAAAAACAATAACAACAATAACAACAATTACAACTATAACAACAATAACAACAATGACAACAATGACAACAATAACAACAATTACAACAATAACAATAATAACAACAATTACAACAATAACAACAATAACAACAACAACAACAATAACAACAATAACAACAATAACAACAACAACAACAACAACAATAACAACAATAACAACAATAACAACAATAACAACAATAACAACAATAACAACAATAACAACAATAACAACAATAAAAACAATAACAACAATAACAACAATAACAACAATAACAACAATAACAACAATAACAACAATAACAACAATAACAACAATAACAACAATAACAACAATAACAACAATAACAACAACAACAACAATAACAACAATAACAACAATAACATAAAAACAATAACAACAATAACAACAATAACAACAATAACAACAATAACAACAATAACAACAATAACAACAATAACAACAACAACAATAACAACAATAACAACAATAACAACAATAACAACAATAACAACAAAAACAACAATAACAACAATAACAACAATAACAACAATAACAACAATAACAACAATAACAACAATAACAACAATAACAACAATAACAACAATAACAACAATAACAACAATAACAACAATAACAACAATAACAACAATAACAACAATAACAACAATAACAACAATAACAACAATAACAACAATAACAACAGTAACAACAATAACAACAACAACAACAATAACAACAATAACAACAATAACAATAATAACAACAATTACAACAATAACAACAATAACAACAACAACAACAATAACAACAATAACAACAATAACAATAACAACAATAACAACAATGACAACAATAACAACTATAACAATAATAACAACAATAACAACAATAACAACAATAACAACAATAAAAACAATAACAACAATAACAACAATAACAACAATAACAACAATAATAACAATAACAACAATAACAACAATAACAACAATAACAACAATAACAACAATAACAACAATAACAACAATAACAACAATAACAACAATAACAACAATAACAACAATAACAACAATAACAACAATAACAACAATAACAACAATATAAACAATTACAACAATAACAACAATAACAACAATAACAACAATAACAACAATAACAACAATAACAACAATAACAACAATATCAACAGTTACAACTATAACAACAATAACAACAATAACAATAACAACAATAACAAAGATAACAACAATAACAATAATAACAACAATAACAACAATAACAACAATAACAACAATTACAACAATTACATTAATAACAACAATAACAACAAAAACAACAATAAAAACAATAACAACAATAACAACAATAACAACAATAACAACAATAACAACAATAAAAACAATAACAACAATAACAACAACAACAACAACAATAACAATAACAACAATAACAACAATAACAACAATAACAACAATAACAACAATAACAACAATAACAACAATAACAACAATAACAACAATAACAACAATAACAACAATAACAACAATAACAACAATAACAACAATAACAACAATAACAACAATAACAACAATAACAACAATAACAACAATAACAACAATAACAACAATAACAACAATAACAACAATAACAACAATAACAACAATAACAACAATAACAACAATAACAACAATAACAACAATAACAACAATAACAACAATAACAACAATAACAACAATAACAACAGTTACAACTATAACAACAATAACAACAATAACAATAATAACAACAATAACAACAATAACAACAACAACAATAACAACAATAACAACAATAACAACTATAACAATAATAACAACAATAACAACAATAACAACAATAACAACAATAACAACAATAACAACAATAACAACAATAACAACAATAACAACAATAACAACAATAACAACAATAACAACAATAACAACAATAACAACAATAACAACAATAACAACAATTAAAACTATAACAATAATAACAACAATAACAATAATAACAACAATAACAACTATAACAACAATAACAACAATGACAACAATAACAACAATAACAACAATTACAACAATAACAATAATAACAACAATTACAACAATAACAACAACAACAACAATAACAACAATAACAACAATAACAACAATAACAACAATAACAACAATAACAACAATAACAACAATAACAACAATAACAACAATAAAAACAATAACAACAATAACAACAATAACAACAATAACAACAATAACAACAATAACAACAATAACAACAATAACAACAATAACAACAATAACAACAACAACAACAATTAGAACAATAACAACAATAACAATAACAACAATAACAACAATAACAACAATAACAACAATAACAACAATAACAACAGTAACAAGAATAACAACAATGACAACAATAACAACAATAACAACAATAACAACAATAACAACAATAACAACAATAACAACAATAACAACAATAACAACAATAACAAAAATAACAACAATTACAACAATAACAATAAAACAACAATAACAACAATAACAACAATAACAACAATAACAACAATAACAACAATAACAATAAAAACAATAACAACAATAACAACAATAACAACAATAACAATAATAACAACAATTACAACAATAACAACAATAACAACAACAACAACAATAACAACAATAACAACAATAACAACAATAACAACAATAACAACAATAACAACAATAACAACAATAACAACAATAACAACAATAACAACAATAACAACAATAACAACAATAACAACAATAACAACAATAACAACAATTACAACAATAACAACTATAACAATAATAACAACAATAACAACAATAACAACAATTACAACAATAACAACAATAACAACAATTACAACAATAACAACAATAACAACAATAACAACAATAACAACAATAACAACAATAACAATAAAACAACAATTACAACAATAACAACAATAACAACAATAACAACAATAACAATAAAAACAATAACAACAATTACAACAATAACAACAATAACAATAATAACAACAATTACAACAATAACAACAATAACAACAATAACAACAATAACAACAATAACAACAATAACAACAATTACATTAATAACAACAATAGCAACAATTACATTAATAACAACAATAACAACAATAACAACAATAACAACAATAACAACAATAACAACAATAACAACAATAACAACAATTACAACAATAACAACAATAACAACAATAACAAAAATAACAACAATAACAACAATAACAATAAAACAACAATTACAACAATAACAACAATAACAACAATAACAACAATAACAATAAAAACAATAACAACAATTACAACAATAACAACAATAACAATAATAACAACAATAACAACAATAACAACAATAACAACAACAACAACAATAACAACAATAACAACAATAACAACAATAACAACAATAACAACAATAACAACAATAACAACAATAACAACAATAACAACAATAACAACAATAACAACAATAACAACAATAACAACAATAACAACAATAACAACAATAACAACAATAACAACAATAACGACAATAACAACAATAACAACAATAACAACAATAACAACAATTACAACTATAACAATAATAACAACAATAACAACAATAACAACAATAACAACAATAACAACAACAATAACAACAACAACAACAATAACAACAATTACAACAATAACAACAATAACAACAATAACAACAATAACAACAATAACAACAACAACAACAATAACAACAATAACAACAATAACAATAACAACAATAACAACAATAACAACAATAACAACAATAACAACAATAACAACAATTACAACTATAACAACAATAACAACAATAACAACAATAACAACAATAACAACAATAACAACAATAACAACAATAACAACAATAACAACAATAACAACAATAACAACAATAACAACAATTACAACAATAACAACAATAACAACAATAACAACAATAACAACAATAACAACAATAACAACAATAACAACAATAACAACAATAACAACAATAACAACAATAACAACAATAACAACAATAACAACAATAACAACAATTACAACTATAACAACAATAACAACAATAACAACAATAACAACAATAACAACAATAACAACAATAACAACAATAACAACAATAACAACAATAACAACAATAACAACAATAACAACAATAACAACAATAACAACAATAACAACAATAACAACAATAACAACAATAACAACAGTAACAACTATAACAACAATAACAACAATAACAATAACAACAATAACAACAATAACAACAATAACAACAATAACAACAATTACAACAATAACAACAATAACATTAATAACAACAATAACAACAAAAACAACAATAACAACAATAACAACAATAACAACAATAACAACAATAACAACAATAACAACAATAACAACAATAAAAACAATAACAACAATAACAACAACAACAACAATAACAACAATAACAACAATAACAATAAAAACAATAACAACAATTACAACAATAACAACAATAACAACAATAACAACAATAACAACAATAACAACAATAACAACAATAACAACAATAACAACAATAACAACAATAACAACAATAACAACAATAACAACAATAACAACAATAACAACAATAACAACAATAACAACAATAACAACAATAACAACAATAACAACAGTTACAACTATAACAATAATAACAATAATAACAACAATAACAGCAATAACAATAACAACAATAACAACAATAACAACAATAACAACTATAACAATAATAACAACAATAACAACAATTACAACAATAACAACAATAACAACAATAACAAAAATAACAACAATAACAACAATAACAACAATAACAACAATAACAACAATAACAACAATAACAACAATAACAACAATAACAACAATAACAACAATAACAACAATAACAACAATAACAACAATAACAACAATAACAACAATAACAACAATAACAACAATAACAACAATAACAACAATAACAACAATAACAACAATAACAATAATAACAACAATAACAACAATAACAACAATAACAACAATAACAACAATAAAAACAATAACAACAATAACAACAATTACAACTATAACAACAATAACAACAATGACAACAATGACAACAATAACAACAATAACAACAATAACAATAATAACAACAATAACAACAATAACAACAATAACAACAACAACAACAATAACAACAATAACAACAATAACAATAACAACAACAACAACAATAACAACAATAACAACAATAACAACAATAACAACAATAACAACAATAACAACAATAACAACAATAACAACAATAACAACAATAACAATAATAACAACAATAACAACAATAACAACAATAACAACAACAACAACAATAACAACAATAACAACAATAACAACAATAACAACAATAACAACAATAACAACAATAACAACAATAACAACAATAACAACAATAACAACAATAACAACAATAACAACAATAACAACAATAACAACAATAACAACAATAACAACAATAACAACAATAACAACAATAACAACAATAACAACAATAACAACAATAACAACAATAACAACAATAACAACAATAACAACAATAACAACAACAACAACAACAACAACAATAACAACAATAACAACAATAACAATAACAACAATAACAACAATAACAACAATAACAACAATAACAATAATAACAACAATAACAACAATAACAACAATAACAACAATAACAACAATAACAACAATAACAACAATAACAACAATAACAACAATAACAACAATAACAACAATAACAACAATAACAACAATAACAACAATAACAACAATAACAACAATAACAACAATAACAACAATAACAACAATAACAACAATAACAACAATAACAACAATAACAAAAATAACAACAATAACAACAATAACAACAATAACAACAATAACAACAATAACAACAATAACAACAATAACAACAATAACAACATAACAATAATAACAATAATAACAACAATAACAACAATAACAACAATAACAACAATAACAACAATAACAACAATAACAACAATAACAACAATAACAACAATAACAACAATAACAACAATAACAACAATAACAACAATAACAACAATAACAACAATAACAACAATAACAACAATAACAACAATAACAACAATAACAACAATAACAACAATAACAACAATAACAACAATAACAACAATAACAACAATAACAACAATAACAACAATAACAACAATAACAACAGTTACAACTATAACAATAATAACAACAATAACAATAACAACAATAACAAAAATAACAACAATAACAACAATAACAACAATAACAACAATAACAACAATAACAACAATAACAACAATAACACAATAACAACAATAACAACAATAACAACAATAACAACAATAACAACAATAACAACAATAACAACAATAACAACAATAACAACAATAACAACAATAACAACAACAACAACAATAACAACAATAACAACAATAACAATAAAAACAATAACAACAATAACAACAATAACAACAATAACAACAATAACAACAATAACAACAATAACAACAATAACAACAATAACAACAATAACAACAATAACAACAATAACAACAATAACAACAATAACAACAATAACAACAATAACAACAATAACAACAATAACAACAATAACAACAATAACAACAATAACAACAATAACAACAATAACAACAATAACAACAGTTACAACTATAACAATAATAACAATAATAACAACAATAACAACAATAACAACAATAACAACAATAACAACAATAACAACAATAACAACAATAACAACAATAACAACAATAACAACAATAACAACAATAACAACAATAACAACAATAACAACAATAACAACAATAACAACAATAACAACAATAACAACAATAACAACAATAACAACAATAACAACAATAACAACAATAACAACAATAAAAACTATAACAATAACAACAATAACAACAATAACAACAATACCAGCAATAACAACAATAACAACAATAACAACAATAACAACAATAACAACAATAACAACAATAACAATAACAACAATAACAACAATAACAACAATAACAACAATAACAACAATAACAACAATAACAACAATAACAACAATAACAACAATAACAACAATAACAACAATAACAACAATAACAACAATAACAACAATAACAACAATAACAACAATAACAACAATAACAACAATAACAACAATAACAACAATAACAACAATAACAACAATAACAACAATAACAACAATAACAACAATAACAACAATAACAACAATAACAACAATAACAACAATAACAACAATAACAACAATAACAACAATAACAACAATAACAACAATAACAACAATAACAACAATAACAACAATAACAACAATAACAATAATAACAACAATAACAACAATAACAACAATAACAACAATTACAACAATAACAACAATAACAACAATAACAACAATAACAACAATAACAACAATAACAACAATAACAACAATAACAACAATAACAACAATAACAACAATAACAACAATAACAACAATAACAACAATAACAACAATAACAACAATAACAACAATAACAACAATAACAACAATAACAACAATAACAACAATAACAACAATAACAACAATAACAACAATAACAACAATAACAACAATAACAACAATAACAACAATAACAACAATAACAACAATAACAACAATAACAACAATAACAACAATAACAACAATAACAACAATAACAACAATAACAACAATAACAACAATAACAACAATAACAACAATAACAACAATAACAACAATAACAACAATAACAACAATAACAACAATAACAACAATAACAACAATATCAACAGTTACAACTATAACAACAATAACAACAATAACAACAACAACAATAACAACAATAACAACAATAACAATAATAACAACAATAACAACAATAACAACAATAACAACAATTACAACAATAACAACAATAACAACAATAACAACAATAACAACAATAAAAACAATAACAACAATAACAACAATAACAACAATAACAACAATAACAACAATAACAACAATAACAACAACAACAACAATAACAACAATAACAACAATAACAATAAAAACAATAACAACAATAACAACAATAACAACAATAACAACAATAACAACAATAACAACAATAACAACAATAACAACAATAACAACAATAACAACAATAACAACAATAACAACAATAACAACAATAACAACAATAACAACAATAACAACAATAACAACAATAACAACAATAACAACAATAACAACAGTTACAACTATAACAATAATAACAACAATAACAACAATAACAACAATAACAACAATAACAACAACAACAATAACAACAATAACAACAATAACAACAATAACAACAATAACAACAATAACAACAATAACAACAATAACAACAATAACAACAATAACAACAATAACAACAATAACAACAATAACAACAATAACAACAATAACAACAATAACAACAATAACAACAATAACAACAATAACAACAATAACAACAATAACAACAATAACAACAATAACAACAATAACAACAATAACAACAATAACAACAATAACAACAATAACAACAATAACAACAATAACAACAATTACAACAATAACAACAATAACAACAATAACAACAATAACAACAACAACAACAATAACAACAATAACAACAATAACAATAACAACAACAACAACAATAACAACAATAACAACAATAACAACAATAACAACAATAACAACAATAACAACAATAACAACAATAACAACAATAAACAATAACAACAATAACAACAATAACAACAATAACAACAATAACAACAATAACAACAATAACAACAATAACAACAATAACAACAATAACAACAATAACAACAATAACAACAATAACAACAACAATTACAACAATAACAACAATAACAATAACAACAATAACAACAATAACAACAATAACAACAATAACAACAATAACAACAATAACAACTGTAACAAGAATAACAACAATGACAACAATAACAACAATAGCAACAATAACAACAATAACAACAATAACAACAATAACAACAATAACAACAATAACAACAACAACAACAACAATAACAACAATAACAACAATAACAACAATAACAATAACAACAACAACAACAATAACAACAATAACAACAATAACAACAATAACAACAATAACAACAATTACAACAATAACAACAATAACAACAATAAAAACAATAACAACAATAACAACAATAACAACAATAACAACAATAACAACAATAACAACAATAACAACAATAACAACAATAACAACAATAACAACAATAACAACAATAACAACAATAACAACAATAACAACAATAACAACAATAACAACAACAACAACAATTACAACAATAACAACAATAACAATAACAACAATAACAACAATAACAACAATAACAACAATAACAACAATAACAACAATAACAACAATAACAACAATAACAAGAATAACAACAATGACAACAATAACAACAATAGCAACAATAACAACAATAACAACAATAACAACAATAACAACAATAACAACAATAACAACAATAACAACAATTACAACAATAACAACAATAACAACAATAACAACAATAACAACAATAACAACAATAACAACAATAACAACAGTAACAACAATAACAACAATAACAACAATAACAACAATAACAACAATAACAACAATAACAACAATAACAACAATGACAACAATAACAACAATAACAACAATAACAACAATAACAACAATAACAACAATAACAACAATAACAACAATAACAACAATAACAACAATAGCAACAATAACAACAATAACAACAATAACAACAATAACAACAATAACAACAATAACAACAATAACAACAGTAACAACAATAACAACAGTAACAAGAATAACAACAATGACAACAATAACAACAATAACAGCAATAACAACAATAACAACAATAACAACAATAACAACAATAACAACAATAACAACAATAACAACAATTACAACAATTACAACAATAACAACAATAACAACAATAACAACAATAACAACAATAACAACAATAACAACAATAACAACAATAACAACAATAACAACAATAACAACAATAACAACAATAACAACAATAACAACTATAACAATAATAACAACAATAACAAGAATAACAACAATAACAAGAATAACAACAATAACAACATTAACAACAATAACAACAATAACAACAATAACAACAATAACAACAATAACAACAATAACAACAATAACAACAATAACAACAATAACAACAATAACAACAATAACAACAATAACAACAATAACAACAATAACAACAATAACAACAATAACAACAATAACAACAATAAAAACAATAACAACAATAACAACAATAACAACAATAACAACAATAACAACAATAACAACAATAACAACAATAACAACAATAACAACAATAACAACAATAACAACAATAACAACAATAACAACAATAACAACAATTAAAACTATAACAATAATAACAACAATAACAATAATAACAACAATTACAACAATAACAACAATAACAACAATAACAACAATAACAACAATAACAACAATAACAACAATAACAACAATAACAACAATAACAACTATAACAACAATAACAACAATAGCAACAATAACAACAATAACAACTATAACAACAATAACAACAATTACATTAATAACAACAATAGCACCAATTACATTAATAACAACAATAACAACAATAACAACAATAACAACAATAGCAACAATAACAACAATAACAACTATAACAACAATAACAACAATTACATTAATAACAACAATAGCACCAATTACATTAATAACAACAATAACAACAATAACAACAATAACAACAATAACAACAATAACAACAATAACAAGAATAACAACAATAACAACAATTACAACAATAACAACAATAACAACAATAACAAAAATAACAACAATTACAACAATAACAATAAAAACAACAATTACAACAATAACAACAATAACAACAATAACAATAATAACAACAATTACAACAATAACAACAATAACAACAACAACAACAATAACAACAATAACAACAATAACAACAATAACAACAATAACAACAATAACAACAATAACAACAATAACAACAATAACAACAATAACAACAATAACAACAATAACAACAATAACAACAATAACAACAATAACAACAATAACAACAATAACGACAATAACAACAATAACAACAATAACAACAGTTACAACAATTACAACTATAACAATAATAACAACAATAACAACAATAACAACAATAACAACAATAACAACAATAACAACAATAACAACAATAACAACAATAACAACAATAACAACAATAACAACAATAACAACAATAAAAACAATAACAACAATAACAACAATAACAAGAATTACAACAATAACAACAATTACAACAATAACAACAATAACAACAATAACAACAATAACAACAATTACAACAATAACAATAAAAACAACAATTACAACAATAACAACAATAACAACAATAACAACAATTACATTAATAACAACAATAGCACCAATTACATTAATAACAACAATAACAACAATAACAACAATAACAACAATAACAACAATAACAACAATAACAACAATAACAACAATAACAACATTAATAACAACAATAACAACAATAACAACAATAACAACAATAACAACAATAACAACAATAACAACAATAACAACAATAACAACAATAACAACAATAACAAAAATAACAACAATTACAACAATAACAATAAAAACAACAATTACAACAATAACAACAATAACAACAATAACAACAATAACAACAATAACAATAAAAACAATAACAACAATTACAACAATAACAACAATAACAATAATAACAACAATTACAACAATAACAACATTAACAACAACAACAACAATAACAACAATAACAACAATAACAACAATAACAACAATAACAACAATAACAACAATAACAACAATAACAACAATAACAACAATAACAACAATAACAACAATAACAACAATAACAACAATAACAACAATAACAACAATAACAACAATAACAACAATAACAACAATAACGACAATAACAACAATAACAACAATAACAACAGTTACAACAATTACAACTATAACAATAATAACAACAATAACAACAATAACAACAATTACATTAATAACAACAATAGCACCAATTACATTAATAACAACAATAAAAACAATAACAACAATAACAACAATAACAACAATAACAAGAATAACAACAATAACAACAATTACAACAATAACAACAATAACAACAATAACAAAAATAACAACAATTACAACAATAACAATAAAAACAACAATTACAACAATAACAACAATAACAACAATAACAACAATAACAACAATAACAATAAAAACAATAACAACAATTACAACAATAACAACAATAACAATAATAACAACAATTACAACAATAACAACAATAACAACAACAACAACAATAACAACAATAACAACAATAACAACAATAACAACAATAACAACAATAACAACAATAACAACAATAACAACTATAACAATAATAACAACAATAACAACAATAACAACAATAACAACAATAACAACAATAACAACAATAACAACAATAACAACAATAACAACAATAACAACAATAACAACAATAACAACAATAACAACAATAACAACAATAACAACAATAACAAGAATAACAACAATAACAACAATTACAACAATAACAACAATAACAACAATAACAACAATAACAACAATAACAACAATAACAACAATAACAACAATAACAACAATAACAACAATTACAACAATAACAACAATAACAACAATAACAACAATAACAACAATAACAACTATAACAACAATAACAACAATAACAACAATAAAAACAATAACAACAATAACAACAATAACAACAATAACAAGAATAACAACAATAACAACAATTACAACAATAACAACAATAACAACAATAACAAAAATAACAACAATTACAACAATAACAATAAAAACAACAATTACAACAATAACAACAATAACAACAATAACAACAATAACAACAATAACAATAAAAACAATAACAACAATTACAACAATAACAACAATAACAATAATAACAACAATTACAACAATAACAACAATAACAACAACAACAACAATAACAACAATAACAACAATAACAACAATAACAACAATAACAACAATAACAACAATAACAACAATAACAACAATAACAACAATAACAACAATAACAACAATAACAACAATAACAACAATAACAACAATAACAACAATAACAACAATAACAACAATAACAACAATAACAACAATAACAACAATAACAACAATAACGACAATAACAACAATAACAACAATAACAACAGTTACAACAATTACAACTATAACAATAATAACAACAATAACAACAATAACAACAATAACAACAATAACAACAATAACAACAATAACAACAATAACAACAATAACAACAATAACAACAATAACAACAATAACAACAATAACAACAATAACAACAATAACAACAACAACAACAATAACAACAATAACAACAATAACAACAATAACAACAATAACAACAATAACAACAATAACAACAATAACAACAATAACAACAATAACAACAATAACAACAGTTACAACAATTACAACTATAACAATAATAACAACAATAACAACAATAACAACAATAACAACAATAACAACAATAACAACAATAACAACAATAACAATAACAACAACAACAACAATAACAACAATTACAACAATAACAATAATAACAACAATTACAACAATAACAACAATAACAACAACAACAACAATAACAACAATAACAACAATAACAATAACAATAACAACAATAACAACAATAACAACAATAACAACAATAACAACAATTACAACTATAACAATAATAACAACAATAACAACAATAACAACAATAACAACAATAACAACAATAACAACAATAAAAACAATAACAACAATAACAACAATAACAACAATAACAACAATAACAACAATAACAACAATAACAACAATAACAACAATAACAACAATAACAACAATTACAACAATAACAACTATAACAATAATAACAACAATAACAACAATAACAACAATTACAACAATAACAACAATAACAACAATAACAACAATAACAACAATAACAACAATAACAACAATAACAACAATAACAACAATAACAACAATAACAACAATAACAACAATAACAACAATAACAACAATAACAACAATAACAACAATAACAACAATAACAACAATAACAACAATAACAACAATAACAACAATAACAACAATAACAACAATAACAACAATAACAACAATAACAACAATAACAACAATAACAACAATAACAACAATAACAACAATAACAACAATAACAACAATAACAACAATAACAACAATAACAACAATAACAACAATAACAACAATAACAACAATAACAACAATAACAACAATAACAACAATAACAACAGTTACAACTATAACAATAATAACAACAATAACAATAACAACAATAACAATAATAACAACAATAACAACAATAACAACAATTACAACAATTACAACAATTACATTAATAACAACAATAACAACAAAAACAACAATAACAACAATAACAACAATAACAACAATAACAACAATAACAAGAACAACAACAATTAGAACAATAACAACAATAACAATAACAACAATAACAACAATAACAACAATAACAACAATAACAACAATAACAACAATAACAACTGTAACAACAATAACAACAATAACAACAATAACAACAATAGCAACAATAACAACAATAACAACAATAACAACAATAACAACAATAACAACAATAACAACAATAACAACAATTACAACAATTACAACAATAACAACAATAACAACAATAACAACAATAACAACAATACCAACTTAACAACAATAACAACAATAACAACAATAACAACAATAACAACAATAACAACAATAACAACAATAACAACAATAACAACAATAACAACAGTTACAACTATAACAATAATAACAACAATAACAATAACAACAATAACAAGAATAACAACAATAACAACAATAACAACAATAACAACAATAACAACAATAACAACAATAACAACTGTAACAACAATAACAACAATGACAACAATAACAACAATAACAGCAATAACAACAATAACAAGAATAACAACAATAACAACAATAACAACAATAACAACAATAACAACAATAACAACAATAACAACAATAACAACAATAACAACAATAACAACAATAACAACAATAACAACAATAACAACAATAACAACAATAACAACAATAACAACAATAACAACAATAAAAACAATAACAACAATAACAACAATAACAACAATAACAACAATAACAACAATAACAACAATAACAACAATAACAACAATAACAACAATAACAACAATAACAACAATAACAACAATAACAACAATAACAACAATAACAACAATAACAACAATAACAACAATAACAACAATAACAACAATAACAACAATAACAACAATAACAACAATAACAACAATAACAACAATAACAACAATAACAACAATAACAACAATAACAACAATAACAACAATAACAACAATAACAACAATAACAACAATAACAACAATAACAACAATAACAACAATAAAAACAATAACAACAATAACAACAATAACAACAATAACAACAATAACAACAATAACAACAATAACAACAATAACAACAATAACAACAATAACAACAATAACAACAATAACAACAATAACAACAATAACAACAATAACAACAATAACAACAATAACAACAATAACAACAATAACAACAATAACAACAATAACAACAATAACAACAATAACAACAATAACAACAATAACAACAATAACAACAATAAAAACTATAACAATAATAACAACAATAACAATAATAACAACAATTACAACAATAACAATAATAACAACAATTACAACAATAACAACAACAACAACAATAACAACAATAACAACAATAACAATAACAACAACAACAATAACAACAATAACAACAATAACAACAATAACAACAATAACAACAATAACAACAATAACAACAATAACAATAATAACAACAATAACAACAATAACAACAATTACAACAATAACAACAATTACATTAATAACAACAATATCAACAGTTACAACTATAACAATAATAACAACAACAATAACAACAATACCAACAATAACAACAATAACAACAATAACAACAATTACAACAATAACAACAATTACATTAATAACAACAATAACAACAAAAACAACAATAACAACAATAACAACAATAACAACAATAACAACAATAACAAGAACAACAACAATTAGAACAATAACAACAATAACAATAACAACAATAACAACAATAACAACAATAACAACAATAACAACAATAACAACAATAACAACAGTAACAAGAATAACAACAATGACAACAATAACAACAATAGCAACAATAACAACAATAACAACAATAACAACAATAACAACAATAACAACAATAACAACAATAACAACAATTACAACAATTACAACAATAACAACAATAACAACAATAACAACAATAACAACAATACCAACTGTAACAAGAATAACAACAATGACAACAATAACAACAATAACAACAATAACAACAATAACAACAATAACAACAATAACAACAATAACAACAGTTACAACTATAACAATAATAA
>JAWNPD010000486.1:1247500-1290000 GCA_035045305.1 Drosophila maculinotata | reverse complement strand
AACAGCAATAACAACAATAACAAGAATAACAACAATAACAACAATAACAACAATAACAGCAATAACAACAATAACAACAATAACAACAATAACAACAATAACAACAATAACAACAATAACAACAATAACAACAATAACAACAATAACAACAATAACAACAATAACAACAATAACAACAATAACAACTGTAACAACAATAACAACAATAACAACAATAACAACAATAACAGCAATAACAACAATAACAACAATAACAACAATAACAACAATAACAACAATAACAGCAATAACAACAATAACAAGAATAACAACAATAACAACAATAACAACAATAACAACAATAACAACAATAACAACAATAACAACAATAACAACAATAACAACAATAACAACAATAACAACAATAACAACAATAACAACAATAACAACAACAATAACAACAATAACAACAATAACAATAACAACAACAACAACAATAACAACAATAACAACAATAACAACAATAACAACAATAACAACAACAATAACAACAATAACAACAATAACAACAATAACAACAATAACAACAATAACAACAATAACAACAATAACAACAATAACAACAATAACAACAATAACAACAATAACAACAATAACAACAATAACAACAATAACAAAACAATAACAACAATAACAACAATAACAACAATAACAACAATAACAACAATAACAACAATAACAACAATAACAACAATAACAACAATAACAACAATAACAACAATAACAACAATAACAACAATAACAATAACAACAACAACAACAATAACAACAATAACAACAATAACAACAATAACAACAATAACAACAATAACAACAATAACAACAATAACAACAATAACAACAATAAAAACAATAACAACAATAACAACAATAACAACAATAACAACAATAACAACAATAACAACAATAACAACAATAACAACAATAACAACAATAACAACAATAACAACAATAACAACAACAACAACAATTAGAACAATAACAACAATAACAATAACAACAATAACAACAATAACAACAATAACAACAATAACAACAATAACAACAATAACAACAGTAACAACAATAACAACAATAACAACAATAACAACAATAGCAGCAATAACAACAATAACAACAATAACAACAATAACAACAATAACAACAATAACAACAATAACAACAATAACAACAATAACAACAATAACAACAATAACAACAATAACAACAATAACAACAATAACAATAACAACAATAACAACAATAACAACAATAACAGCAATAACAACAATAACAACAATAACAACAATAACAACAATAACAACAATAACAACAATAACAATAATAACAACAATAACAACAATAACAACAATAACAACAATAACAACAATAACAACAATAACAACAATAACAACAATAACAACAATAACAACAATAACAACAATAACAACAATAACAACTGTAACAACAATAACAACAATAACAACAATAACAACAATAACAGCAATAACAACAATAACAACAATAACAACAATAACAACAATAACAACAATAACAACAATAACAACAATAACAACAATAACAACAATAACAACAATAACAACAATAACAACAATAACAACAATAACAACAATAACAACAATAACAACAATAACAACAATAACAACAATAACAACAATAACAACAATAACAACAATAACAACAATAACAACAATAACAACAATAACAACAATAACAACAATAACAACAATAACAACAATAACAACAATAACAACAATAACAACAATAACAACAATAACAACAATAACAACAATAACAACAATAACAACAATAACAACAATAACAACAATAACAACAATAACAACAATAACAACTAACAACAATAACAACAATAACAACAATAACAACAATAACAACAATAACAACAATAACAACAATAACAACAATAACAACAATAACAACAATAACAACAATAACAACAATAACAACAATAACAACAATAAAAACTATAACAATAATAACAACAATAACAACAATAACAACAATAACAATTATAACAACAATAACAACAATAACAACAATAACAACAATTACAACAATAACAATAATAACAACAATAACAACAATAACAACAACAACAACAATAACAACAATAACAATAACAACAACAACAATAACAACAATAACAACAATAACAACAATAACAACAATAACAACAATAACAACAATAACAACAATAACAACAATAACAACAATAACAACAACAACAACAATAACAACAATAACAACAATAACAACAATAACAACAATAACAACAATAACAACAATAAAAACAATAACAACAATAACAACAATAACAACAATAACAACAATAACAACAACAACAACAATAACAACAAAAACAACAATAACAATAAAAACAATAACAACAATTACAACAATAACAACAATAACAATAATAACAACAATTACAACAATAACAACAATAACAACAACAACAACAATAACAACAATAACAACAATAACAACAATAACAACAATAACAACAATAACAACAATAACAACAATAACAACAATAACAACAATAACAACAATAACAACAATAACAACAATAACAACAATAACAACAATAACAGCAATAACAACAATAACAACAATAACAACAATAACAACAATAACAACAATAACAACAATAACAACAATAACAACAATAACAACAATAACAACTGTAACAAGAATAACAACAATGACAACAATAACAACAATAACAACAATAACAGCAATAACAACAATAACAACAATAACAACAATAACAACATAACAACAATAACAACAATAACAACAATAACAACAATAACAACAATAACAACAATAACAACAATAACAACAATAACAACAATAACAACTATAACAATAATAACAACAATAACAACAATAACAAGAATAACAACAATAGCAACAATAACAACAATAACAACAATAACAACAATAACAACAATAACAACAATAACAACAATAACAACAATAACAACAATAACAACAGTAACAACAATAACAACAATGACAACAATAACAACAATAACAACAATAACAACAATAACAATAATAACAACAATTACAACAATAACAACAATAACAACAACAACAACAATAACAACAATAACAACAATAACAACAATAACAACAATAACAACAATAACAACAATAACAACAATAACAACAATAACAACAATAACAACAATAACAACAATAACAGCAATAACAACAATAACAACAATAACAACAATAACAACAATAACAACAATAACAACAATAACAACAATAACAACAATAACAACAATAACAACTGTAACAACAATAACAACAATAACAACAATAACAACAATAACAACAATAACAGCAATAACAACAATAACAAGAATAACAACAATAACAACAATAACAACAATAACAACAATAACAACAATAACAACAATAACAACAATAACAACAATAACAACAATAACAACAATAACAACAATTACAACAATTACAACTATAACAATAATAACAACAATAACAACAATAACAACAATAACAACAATAACAACAATAGCAACAATAACAACAATAACAACAATAACAACAATAACAACAATAACAACAATAACAACAATAACAACAATAACAACAGTAACAAGAATAACAACAATGACAACAATAACAACAATAACAGCAATAACAACAATAACAACAATAACAACAATAACAACAATAACAACAATAACAACAATAACAACAATTACAACAATAACAACAATAACAACAATAACAACAATAACAACAATAACAACAATAACAACAATAACAACAATAACAACAATAACAACAATAACAACAATAACAACAATAACAACAATAACAACAATAACAACAATAACAACAATAACAACAATAACAACAATAACAACAATAACAACAATAACAACAATAACAACAATAACAACAATAACAACAATAACAACAATAACAACAATAACAACAATAACAACAATAACAACAAAAACAACAATAACAACAATAACAATAATAACAACAATAACAACAATAACAACAATAACAACAATAAAAACAATAACAACAATAACAACAATAACAACAATAACAACAATAACAACAATAACAACAATAACAACAATAACAACAATAACAACAATAACAACAATAACAACAATAACAACAATAACAACAATAACAACAATAACAACAATAACAACAATAACAACAATAACAACAATAACAACAATAACAACAATAACAACAATTAAAACTATAACAATAATAACAACAATAACAATAATAACAACAATTACAATTATAACAACAATAACAACAATGACAACAATAACAACAATAACAACAATTACAACAATAACAATAATAACAACAATTACAACAATAACAACAACAACAACAATAACAACAATAACAACAATAACAACAATAACAATAACAACAACAACAATAACAACAATAACAACAATAACAACAATAACAACAATAACAACAATAACAACAATAACAACAATAACAACAATAACAACAATAACTACAATAACAACAATAAAAACAATAACAACAATAACAACAATAACAACAATAACAACAATAACAACAATAACAACAATAACAACAATAACAACAATAACAACAATAACAACAACTACAACAATTAGAACAATAACAACAATAACAATAAAAACAATAACAACAATTACAACAATAACAACAATAACAATAATAACAACAATTACAACAATAACAACAATAACAACAACAACAACAATAACAACAATAACAACAATAACAACAATAACAACAATAACAACAATAACAACAATAACAACAATAACAACAATAACAACAATAACAACAATAACAACAATAACAAAACAATAACAACAATAACAACAATAACAACAATAACAACAATAACAACAGTAACAACAATTACAACTATAACAATAATAACAACAATAACAACAATAACAACAATAACAATAACAACAACAACAACAATAACAACAATTACAACAATAACAATAATAACAACAATTACAACAATAACAACAATAACAACAACAATAACAACAATAACAACAATAACAACAATAACAACAATAACAACAACAACAATAACAACAATAACAACAATAACAACAATAACAACAATAACAACAATAACAACAATAACAACAATAACAACAATAACAACAATAACAACAATAACAACAATAACAACAATAACAACAATAACAACAATAACAACAATAACAACAATAACAACAATAACAACAATAACAACAATAACAACAATAACAACAATAACAACAATAACAACAATAACAACAATAACAACAATAACAACAATAACAACAGTTACAACAATTACAACTATAACAATAATAACAACAATAACAACAATAACAACAATAACAACAGTTACAACAGTTACAACAATTACAACTATAACAATAATAACAACAATAACAACAATAACAACAATAACAACAATAACAACAATAACAACAATAAAAACAATAACAACAATAACAACAATAACAACAATAACAACAATAACAGCAATAACAACAATAACAACAATAACAACAATAACAACAATAACAACAATAACAACAATAACAACAATAACAACAATAACAACAATTAAAACTATAACAATAATAACAACAATAACAATAATAACAACAATTACAATTATAACAACAATAACAACAATGACAACAATGACAACAATAACAACAATACAACAATAACAATAATAACAACAATTACAACAATAACAACAACAACAACAATAACAACAATAACAACAATAACAATAACAACAACAACAACAATAACAACAATAACAACAATAACAACAATAACAACAATAACAACAATAACAACAATAACAACAATAACAACAATAACAACAATAACAACAATAACAACAATAACAACAATAACAACAATAACAACAATAACAACAATAACAACAATAACAACAATAACAACAATAACAACAATAACAACAATAACAACAATAACAACAATAACAACAATAACAACAATAACAACAATAACAACAGTTACAACAGTTACAACAATTACAACTATAACAATAATAACAACAATAACAACAATAACAACAATAACAACAATAACAACAATAACAACAATAAAAACAATAACAACAATAACAACAATAACAACAATAACAACAATAACAACAATAACAACAATAACAACAATAACAACAATAACAACAATAACAACAATAACAACAATAACAACAATAACAACAATAACAACAATAACAACAATAACAACAATAACAACAATAACAACAATAACAACAATAACAACAATAACAACAATAACAACAATAACAACAATAACAACAATAACAACAATAACAACAATAAAAACTATAACAATAATAACAACAATAACAATAATAACAACAATTACAATTATAACAACAATAACAACAATAACAACAATAACAACAATTACAACAATAACAATAATAACAACAATTACAACAATAACAACAACAACAACAATAACAACAATAACAACAACAATAACAACAACAACAACAATAACAACAATAACAACAATAACAACAATAACAACAATAACAACAATAACAACAATAACAACAATAACAACAATAACAACAATAACAACAATAACAACAATAACAACAGTTACAACAATTACAACTATAACAATAATAACAACAATAACAACAATAACAACAGTTACAACAGTTAAAACAATTACAACTATAACAATAATAACAACAATAACAACAATAACAACAATAACAACAATAACAACAATAACAACAATAACAACAATAACAACAATAAAAACAATAACAACAATAACAACAATAACAACAATAACAACAATAACAACAATAACAACAATAACAACAATAACAACAATAACAACAATAACAACAATAACAACAATAACAACAGTAACAACAATTACAACTATAACAACAATAACAACAATAACAACAATAACAACAATAACAACAATAACAACAGTTACAACAATTACAACAATAACAACAATAACAACAATAACAACAATAACAACAATAAAAACAATAACAACAATAACAACAATAACAACAATAACAACAATAACAACAATAACAACAATAACAACAATAACAACAATAACAACAATAACAACAATAACAACAATAACAACAATAACAACAATAACAACAATTAAAACTATAACAATAATAACAACAATAACAATAATAACAACAATTACAATTATAACAACAATAACAACAATGACAACAATGACAACAATAACAACAATTACAACAATAACAATAATAACAACAATTACAACAATAACAACAACAACAACAATAACAACAATAACAACAATAATAATAACAACAACAACAACAATAACAACAATAACAACAATAACAACAATAACAACAATAACAACAATAACAACAATAACAACAATAACAACAATAACAACAATAACAACAATAACAACAATAACAACAATAACAACAATAACAACAATAACAACAATAACAACAATAACAACAATAACAACAATAACAACAATAACAACAATAACAACAATAACAACAATAACAACAATAACAACAATAACAACAGTTACAACAATTACAACTATAACAATAATAACAACAATAACAACAATAACAACAATAACAACAGTTACAACAGTTACAACAATTACAACTATAACAATAATAACAACAATAACAACAATAACAACAATAACAACAATAACAACAATAACAACAATAAAAACAATAACAACAATAACAACAATAACAACAATAACAACAATAACAACAATAACAACAATAACAACAATAACAACAATAACAACAATAACAACAATAACAACAATAACAACAATAACAACAATAACAACAATAACAACAATTACAACAATAACAATAATAACAACAATTACAACAATAACAACAATAACAACAACAACAACAATAACAACAATAACAACAATAACAACAATAACAACAATAACAATAACAACAATAACAACAATAACAACAATAACAACAATAACAACAATTACAACAATAACAACAATAACAACAATAACAACAATAACAACAATAACAACAATAACAACAATAAAAACAATAACAACAATAACAACAATAACAACAATAACAACAATAACAACAATAACAACAATAACAACAATAACAACAATAACAACAATAACAACAATAACAACAATAACAACAATAACAACAATAACAACAAAAACAACAATAACAACAATTAAAACTATAACAATAATAACAACAATAACAATAATAACAACAATAAAAACAATAACAACAATAACAACAATAACAACAGTTACAACAATTAAAACTATAACAATAATAACAACAATAACAACAATAACAACAATAACAACAATAACAACAATAACAACAATAAAAACAATAACAACAATAACAACAATTACAACTATAACAACAATAACAACAATAACAACAATAGCAACAATTACAACAATAACAATAATAACAACAATTACAACAATAACAACAATAACAACAACAACAACAATAACAACAATAACAACAATAACAATAACAACAACAACAACAATAACAACAATAACAACAATAACAACAATAACAACAATAACAACAATAACAACAATAACAACAATAACAACAATAAAAACAATAACAACAATAACAACAATAACAACAATAACAACAATAACAACAATAACAACAATAACAACAATAACAACAATAACAACAATAACAACAACAACAACAATTAGAACAATAACAACAATAACAATAAAAACAATAACAACAATTACAACAATAACAACAATAACAATAATAACAACAATAACAACAATAACAACAATAACAACAACAACAACAATAACAACAATAACAACAATAACAACAATAACAACAATAACAACAATAACAACAATAACAACAATAACAACAATAACAACAATAACAACAATAACAACAATAACAACAATAACAACAATAACAACAATAACAACAACAACAACAATAACAACAATAACAACAATAACAACAATAACAACAATAACAACAATAACAACAATAACAACAACAACAACAATAACAACAATAACAACAATAACAACAATAACAACAATGACAACAATAACAACTATAACAATAATAACAACAATAACAACAATAACAACAATAACAACAATAACAACAATAAAAACAATAACAACAATAACAACAATAACAACAATAACAACAATAACAACAATAACAACAATAACAACAATAACAACAATAACAACAATAACAACAATAACAACAATAACAACAATAACAACAATAGCAACAATAACAACAATAACAACAATAACAACAATAACAACAATAACAACAATAACAACAATAACAACAATAACAACAATAACAACTATAACAACAATAACAACAATAACAACAATAACAACAATAACAACAATAACAACAATAACAACAATAACAACAATAACAACAATAACAACAATAACAACAATAACAACAATAACAACAATAACAACAATAACAACAATAACAACAATAACAACAATAACAACAATAACAACAATAACAACAATAACAACAATAACAACAATAACAACAATATCAACAGTTACAACTATAACAACAATAACAACAATAACAATAACAACAATAACAAAAATAACAACAATAACAACAATAACAACAATAACAACAATAACAACAATAACAACAATTACAACAATAACAACAATAACAACAATAACAACAAAAACAACAATAACAACAATAACAACAATAACAACAATAACAACAATAAAAACAATAACAACAATAACAACAACAACAACAATAACAACAATAACAACAATAACAATAAAAACAATAACAACAATAACAACAATAACAACAATAACAACAATAACAACAATAACAACAATAACAACAATAACAACAATAACAACAATAACAACAATAACAACAATAACAACAATAACAACAATAACAACAATAACAACAATAACAACAATAACAACAATAACAACAATAACAACAATAACAACAATAACAACAATAACAACAATAACAACAATAACAACAATAACAACAGTTACAACTATAACAATAATAACAACTATAACAATAATAACAACAATAACAACAATAACAATAACAACAATAACAACAATAACAACAATAACAACTATAACAATAATAACAACAATAACAACAATAACAACAATAACAACAATAACAACAATAACAACAATAACAACAATAACAACAATAACAACAATAACAACAATAACAACAATAACAACAATAACAACAATAACAACAATAACAACAATAACAACAATTAAAACAATAACAATAATAACAACAATAACAATAATAACAACAATAACAACTATAACAACAATAACAACAATGACAACAATAACAACAATAACAACAATTACAACAATAACAACAATAACAACAATTACAACAATAACAACAATAACAACAATAACAACAATAACAACAATAACAACAATAACAACAATAACAACAATAACAACAATAACAACAATAACAACAATAACAACAATAACAACAATAACAACAATAACAACAATAAAAACAATAACAACAATAACAACAATAACAACAATAACAACAATAACAACAATAACAACAATAACAACAATAACAACAATAACAACAATAACAACAATAACAACAATAACAACAATAACAACAATAACAACAATAACAAGAACAACAACAATTACAACAATAACAACAATAACAATAACAACAATAACAACAATAACAACAATAACAACAATAACAACAATAACAACAATAACAACAATAACAACAATAACAACAATAACAACAATAGCAACAATAACAACAATAACAACAATAACAACAATAACAACAATAACAACAATAACAACAATAACAACAATTACAACAATTACAACAATAACAACAATAACAACAATAACAACAATAACAACAATAACAACAGTAACAACAATAACAACAATAACAACAATAACAACAATAACAACAATAACAACAATAACAAGAATAACAACAATAACAACAATAACAACAATAACAGCAATAACAATAATAACAACAATAACAACAATAACAACAATAACAACAATAACAACAATAACAACAATAACAACAATAACAACAATAACAACAATAACAACAATTACAACAATAACAATAATAACAACAATTACAACAATAACAACAATAACAACAATAACAACAATAACAATAACAACAATAACAACAACAACAACAATAACAACAATAACAACAATAACAACAATAACAACAATAACAACAATAACAACAATTACAACAATAACAATAATAACAACAATAACAACAATAACAACAATAACAACAATAACAACAATAACAACAATAACAACAATAACAACAATAACAACAATAACAACAATAACAACAATAACAACAATAACAACAATAACAACAATAACAACAATAACAACAATAACAACAATAACAACAATAACAACAATAACAACAATAACAACAATAACAACAATAACAACAATAACAACAATAACAACAATAACAACAATAACAACAATAACAACAATAACAACAATAACAACAATAACAACAATAACAACAATAACAACAATAACAACAATAACAACAATAACAACAATAACAACAATAACAACAATAACAACAATAACAACAATAACAACAATAACAATAACAACAACAACAACAATAACAACAATAACAACAATAACAACAATAACAACAATAACAACAATAACAACAATAACAACAATAACAACAATAACAACAGTTACAACAATTACAACTATAACAATAATAACAACAATAACAACAATAACAACAATAACAACAATAACAACAATAACAACAATAACAACAATAACAACAATAACAACAATAACAACAATAACAACAATAACAACAATAACAACAATAACAACAATAACAACAATAACAACAATAACAACAATAACAACAATAACAACAATAACAACAATAACAACAATAACAACAATAACAACAATAACAACAGTTACAACAATTACAACTATAACAATAATAACAACAATAACAACAATAACAACAATAACAACAGTTACAACAGTTACAACAATTACAACTATAACAATAATAACAACAATAACAACAATAACAACAATAACAACAATAACAACAATAACAACAATAACAACAATAAAAACAATAACAACAATAACAACAATAACAACAATAACAACAATAACAACAATAACAACAATAACAACAATAACAACAATTAAAACTATAACAATAATAACAACAATAACAATAATAACAACAATTACAATTATAACAACAATAACAACAATGACAACAATAACAACAATAACAACAATTACAACAATAACAATAATAACAACAATTACAACAATAACAACAACAACAACAATAACAACAATAACAATAACAACAACAACAACAATAACAACAATAACAACAATAACAACAATAACAACAATAACAACAATAACAACAATAACAACAATAACAACAATAACAACAATAACAACAATAAAAACAATAACAACAATAACAACAATAACAACAATAACAACAATAACAACAATAACAACAATAACAACAATAACAACAATTACAACAATAACAACAATAACAACAATAACAACAGTTACAACAATTACAACTATAACAATAATAACAACAATAACAACAATAACAACAATTACAACTATAACAATAATAACAACAATAACAACAATAACAACAATAACAACAATAACAACAATAACAACAATAACAACAATAACAACAATAACAACAACAACAATAACAACAATAACAACAATAACAACAATAACAACAATAAAAACAATAACAACAATAACAACAATAACAACAATAACAACAACAACAACAACAACAACAACAACAATAACAACAATAACAACAATAACAACAATAACAACAATAACAACAATAACAACAATAACAACAATAACAACAATAACAACAATAACAACAATAACAACAATAACAACAATAACAACAATAACAACAATAACAACAATAACAACAGTTACAACAATAACAACTATAACAACAATAACAACAATAACAACAATAACAACAATAACAACAGTTACAACTATAACAACAATAACAACAATAACAACAATAACAACAATAACAACAATAACAACAATAACAACAATAACAACAATAACAACAATAACAACAACAACAACAGTTACAACAATTACAACTATAACAACAATAACAACAATAACAACAATAACAACAATAACAACAGTTACAACAGTTACAACAATTACAACTATAACAATAATAACAACAATAACAACAATAACAACAATAACAACAATAACAACAATAACAACAATAACAACAATAACAACAATAAAAACAATAACAACAATAACAACAATAACAACAATAACAACAATAACAACAATAACAACAGTAACAACAATAACAACTATAACAATAATAACAACAATAACAACAATAACAACAATAACAACAGTTACAACTATAACAATAATAACAACAATAACAACAATAACAACAATAACAACAATAACAACAATAACAACAATAACAACAATAAAAACAATAACAACAATAACAACAATAACAACAATAACAACAATAACAACAATAACAACAATAACAACAATAACAACAATAACAACAATAACAACAATAACAACAGTTACAACAATTACAACTATAACAATAATAACAACAATAACAACAATAACAACAATAACAACAGTTACAACAGTTACAACAATTACAACTATAACAATAATAACAACAATAACAACAATAACAACAATAACAACAATAACAACAATAACAACAATAACAACAATAAAAACAATAACAACAATAACAACAATAACAACAATAACAACAATAACAACAATAACAACAATAACAACAATAACAACAATAACAACAATTAAAACTATAACAATAATAACAACAATAACAATAATAACAACAATTACAATTATAACAACAATAACAACAATGACAACAATGACAACAATAACAACAATTACAACAATAACAATAATAACAACAATTACAACAATAACAACAACAACAACAATAACAACATTAACAACAATAACAATAACAACAACAACAACAATAACAACAATAACAACAATAACAACAATAACAACAATAACAACAATAACAACAATAACAACAGTTACAACAATTACAACTATAACAATAATAACAACAATAACAACAATAACAACAATAACAACAGTTACAACAGTTACAACAATTACAACTATAACAATAATAACAACAATAACAACAATAACAACAATAACAACAATAACAACAACAACAACAATAAAAACAATAACAACAATAACAACAATAACAACAATAACAACAATAACAGCAATAACAACAATAACAACAATAACAACAATAACAACAATAACAACAATAACAACAATAACAACAATAACAACAATAACAAGAATAACAACAATAACAACAATAACAACAATTAAAACTATAACAATAATAACAACAATAACAATAATAACAACAATTACAATTATAACAACAATAACAACAATGACAACAATGACAACAATAACAACAATTACAACAATAACAATAATAACAACAATTACAACAATAACAACAATAACAACAATAACAACAATAACAACAATAACAACAATAACAACAATAACAACAATAACAACAATAAAAACAATAACAACAATACCAACAATAACAACAATAACAACAATAACAACAATAACAACAATAACAACAATAACAACAATAACAACAATAACAACAATAACAACAATAACAACAATAACAACAATAACAACAATAACAACAGTTACAACAATTACAACAATAACAACAATAACAACAATAACAACAATAACAACAATAACAACAATAACAACAATAACAACAATAACAACAATAACAACAATAACAACAATAACAACAACAACAACAATAACAACAATAACAACAATAACAATAACAACAACAACAACAATAACAACAATAACAACAATAACAACAATAACAACAATAACAACAATAACAACAATAACAACAATAACAACAATAACAACAATAACAACAATAAAAACAATAACAACAATAACAACAATAACAACAATAACAACAATGACAACAATAACAACAATAACAACAATAACAACAATAACAACAATAACAACAATAACAACAATAACAACAATAACAACAATAACAACAATAACAACAATAACAACAATAACAACAATAACAACAGTTACAACAATTACAACTATAACAACAATAACAACAATAACAACAATAACAACAATTACAACTATAACAATAATAACAACAATAACAACAATAACAACAATAACAACAATAACAACAATAACAACAATAACAACAATAACAACAATAACAACAATAACAACAATAACAACAATAACAACAATAACAACAATAACAACAATAACAACAATAACAACAATAACAACAATAACAACAATAACAACAATAACAACAGTTACAACAATTACAACTATAACAATAATAACAACAATAACAACAATAACAACAGTTACAACTATAACAATAATAACAACAATAACAACAATAACAACAATAACAACAATAACAACAATAACCACAATAACAACAATAACAACAATAACAACAATAACAACAATAACAACAATAACAACAATAACAACAATTACAACAATAACAATAATAACAACAATTACAACAATAACAACAATAACAACAACAACAACAATAACAACAATAACAACAATAACAACAATAACAACAATAACAATAACAACAATAACAACAATAACAACAATAACAACAATAACAACAATTACAACAATAACAATAATAACAACAATTACAACAATAACAACAATAACAACAACAACAACAATAACAACAATAACAACAATAACAACAATAACAACAATAACAACAATAACAACAATAACAACAATTACAACAATAACAATAATAACAACAATTACAATAACAACAATAACAACAACAACAACAATAACAACAATAACAACAATAACAATAACAACAACAACAACAATAACAACAATAACAACAATTACAACAATAACAATAATAACAACAATTACAACAATAACAACAATAACAACAACAACAACAATAACAACAATAACAACAATAACAATAACAACAACAACAACAATAACAACAATTACAACAATAACAATAATAACAACAATACAACAATAACAACAACAACAACAACAACAATAACAACAATAACAACAATAACAACAATAACAACAATAACAATAACAACAATAACAACAATAACAACAATAACAACAATAACAACAATAACAACAATAACAACAATAACAACAATTACAACTATAACAATAATAACAACAATAACAACAACAACAACAATAACAACAATAACAACAATAACAACAATAACAACAATAACAACAATAACAACAATAACAACAATAACAACAATAACAACAATAACAACAATAACAACAATAACAACAATAACAACAATAACAACAATAACAACAATAACAACAGTTACAACAATTACAACTATAACAATAATAACAACAATAACAACAATAACAACAATAACAACAGTTACAACAGTTACAACAATTACAACTATAACAATAATAACAACAATAACAACAATATCAACAATAACAACAATAACAACAATAACAACAATAACAACAATAACAACAATAACAACAATAACAACAATAACAACAATAACAACAATAACAACAATAACAACAATAACAACAATAACAACAATAACAACAATAACAACAATAACAACAATAACAACAATAACAACAATAACAACAATAACAACAATAACAACAATAACAACAATAACAACAATAACAACAATAACAACAATAACAACAATAACAACAATAACAACAATAACAACAATAACAACAATTAAAACTATAACAATAATAACAACAATAACAATAATAACAACAATTACAATTATAACAACAATAACAACAATGACAACAATGACAACAATAACAACAATTACAACAATAACAATAATTACAATTACAACAATAACAACAACAACAACAATAACAACAATAACAACAATAACAATAACAACAACAACAACAATAACAATAACAACAATAACAACAATAACAACAATAACAACAATAACAACAATAACAACAATAACAACAATAACAACAATAACAACAATAAAAACAATAACAACAATAACAACAATAACAACAATAACAACAATAACAACAATAACAACAATAACAACAATTAAAACTATAACAATAATAACAACAATAACAATAATAACAACAATTACAATTATAACAACAATAACAACAATGACAACAATAACAACAATTACAACAATAACAATAATAACAACAATTACAACAATAACAACAACAACAACAATAACAACAATAACAACAATAACAACAATAACAACAATAACAACAATAACAACAATAACAACAATAACAACAATAACAACAATAACAACAATAACAACAATAGCAACAACAACAATAACAACAATAACAACAATAACAACAATAACAACAATAACAACAATTAAAACTATAACAATAATAACAACAATAACAATAATAACAACAATTACAATTATAACAACAATAACAACAATGACAACAATAACAACAATTACAACAATAACAATAATAACAACAATTACAACAATAACAACAACAACAACAATAACAACAATAACAACAATAACAATAACAACAACAACAACAATAACAACAATAACAACAACAACAACAATAACAACAATAACAACAATAACAACAATAACAACAATAACAATAATAAAAACAATAACAACAATAACAACAATAACAACAATAACAACAATAACAACAATAACAACAATAACAACAATAACAACAATAACAACAATAACAACAATAACAACAATAACAACAATAACAACAATAACAACAATAACAACAATAACAACAATAACAACAGTTACAACAATTACAACTATAACAATAATAACAACAATAACAACAATAACAACAGTTACAACTATAACAATAATAACAACAATAACAACAATAACAACAATAACAACAATAACAACAATAACAACAATAACAACAATAACAACAATAAAAACAATAACAACAATAACAACAATAACAACAATAACAACAATAACAACAATAACAACAATAACAACAATAACAACAATAACAACAATAACAACAATAACAACAATAACAACAGTGACAACAATTACAACTATAACAATAATAACAACAATAACAACAATAACAACAATAACAACAGTTACAACTATAACAATAATAACAACAATAACAACAATAACAACAATAACAACAATAACAACAATAACAACAATAACAACAATAAAAACAATAACAACAATAACAACAATAACAACAATAACAACAATAACAACAATAACAACAATAACAACAATAACAACAATAACAACAATAACAACAATAACAATAATAACAACAATTACAACAATAACAACAATAACAACAATAACAACAATAACAACAATAACAACAATAACAACAATAACAACAATAACAACAATAACAACAATAACAACAATAACAACAATAACAACAATAACAACAATAACAACAATAACAACAATAACAACTATAACAATAATAACAACAATAACAAGAATAACAACAATAACAAGAATAACAACAATGACAACAATAACAACAATAACAACAATAACAAGAATAACAACAATAACAACAATAACAACAATAACAAAAATAACAACAATAACAACAATAACAACAATAACAACAATAACAACAATAACAACAATAACAACAATAACAACATAACAATAATAACAACAACAACAACAATAACAACAATAACAACAATAACAACAATAACAACAATAACAACAATAACAACAATAACAACAACAACAATAACAACAATAACAACAATAACAACAATAACAACAACAATAACAACAATAACAACAATAACAACAATAACAACAATAACAACAATAACAACAATAACAACAATAACAACAATAACAACAATAACAACAATAACAACAATAACAACAATAACAACAATAACAACAATAACAACAATAACAACAGTTACAACAATTACAACTATAACAATAATAACAACAATAACAACAATAACAACAATAACAACAATAACAACAATAACAACAATAACAACAATAACAACAATAACAACAATAACAACAATAACAACAATAACAACAATAACAACAATAACAACAATAACAACAATAACAACAATAACAACAATAACAACAATAACAACAATAACAACAATAACAACAATAACAACAATAACAACAATAACAACAATAACAACAATAACAACAATAACAACCATTAAAACTATAACAATAATAACAACAATAACAATAATAACAACAATTACAATTATAACAACAATAACAACAATAACAACAATGACAACAATAACAACAATACAACAATAACAATAATAACAACATACAACAATAACAACAACAACAACAATAACAACAATAACAACAATAACAACAACAACAACAACAACAATAACAACAATAACAACAATAACAACAATAACAACAATAACAACAATAACAACAATAACAACAATAACAACAATAACAACAATAACAACAATAACAACAATAACAACAATAACAACAATAACAACAATAACAACAACAACAACAATAACAACAATAACAACAATAACAACAACAACAACAACAACAATAAAACAATAACAACAATAACAATAAAAACAACAACAACAATAACAACAATAACAACAATAACAATAATAACAACAATTACAACAATAACAACAATAACAACAACAACAACAATAACAACAATAACAACAATAACAACAATAACAACAATAACAACAATAACAACAATAACAACAATAACAACAATAACAACAATAACAACAATAACAACAGTAACAACAATACAACATAACAATAATAACAACAATAACAACAATAACAACAACAATAACAACAACAACAACAATAACAACAATACAACAATAACAATAATAACAACAATTACAACAATAACAACAATAACAACAACAACAACAATAACAACAATAACAACAATAACAACAATAACAACAATAACAACAATAACAATAACAACAATAACAACAATAACAACAATAACAACAATAACAACAATAACAACAATAACAACAATAACAACTATAACAATAATAACAACAATAACAACAATAACAACAATAACAACAATAAAAACAATAACAACAATAACAACAATAACAACAATAACAACAATAACAACAATAACAACAATAACAACAATAACAACAATAACAACAATAACAACAATAACAACAATAACAACAATAACAACAATAACAACAATAACAACAATAACAACAATAACAACAATAACAACAATAACAACAATAACAACAATAACAACAATAACAACAATAACAACAATAACAACAATACAACATAACAATAATAACAACAATAACAACAATAACAACAATAACAACAATAACAACAATAACAACAATAACAACAATAACAACAATAACAACAATAACAACAATAACAACAATAACAACAATAACAACAATAACAACAATAACAACAATAACAACAATAACAACAATAACAACAATACAACAACAACAATAACAACAATAACAACAATAACAACAATAACAACAATTACAACAACATAACAATAATAACAACAATAACAACAATAACAACAATAACAACAATAACAACAATAACAACAATAACAACAATAACAACAATAACAACAATAACAACAATAACAACAATAACAACAGTTACAACTATAACAATAATAACAACAATAACAACAATAACAATAACAACAATAACAAGAATAACAACAATAACAACAATAACAATAATAACAACAATAACAACAATTACAACAATAACAACAATAACAACAATAACAACAATAACAACAATAACAACAATAACAACAATAACAACAATAACAACAATAACAACAATAACAACAATAACAACAATAACAACAATAACAACAATAACAACAATAACAACAATAACAACAATAACAACAATAACAACAATAACAACAATAACAACAATAACAACAATAACAACAATAACAACAATAACAACAATAACAACAATAACAACAATAACAACAATAACAACAATAACAACAATAACAACAATAACAACAATAACAACAATAACAACAATAAAAACAATAACAACAATAACAACAATAACAACAATAACAACAACAACAACAATTACAACAATAACAACAATAACAATAAAAACAATAACAACAATGACAACAATAACAACAATAACAACAATAACAAGAATAACAACAATAACAACAATTACAACAATTACAACAATAACAATAATAACAACAATAACCACAATAACAACAATAACAACAATTACAACAATAACAACAATAACAAGAATAACAACAATAACAACAATAACAACAATAACAACAATAACAACAATAACAATAATAACAACAATAACAACTATAACAATAATAACAACAATAACAACAATAACAATAATAACAATAACAAGAATAACAACAATAACAACTATAACAATAATAACAACAATAACAACAATTACAACAATAACAACAATAACAACAATAACAACAATAACAACAATAACAACAATAACAACAATAACAACAATAACAACAATAACAACAATAACAACAATAACAACAATAACAACAATAACAACAATAACAACAATAACAACAATAACAACAATAACAACAATAACAACAACAACAACAACATAACAACAATAACAACAATAACAACAATAACAACAATAACAACAATAACAACAATAACAACAATAACAACAATAACAACAATAACAACAATAACAACAATAACAACAATAACAACAATAACAACAATAACAACAATAACAACAATAACAACAATAACAACAATAACAACAATAACAACTATAACAACAATAACAACAATAGCAACAATAACAACAATTACATTAATAACAACAATAACAACAATAACAACAATAACAACAATAACAACAATAACAACAATAACAACAATAACAACAATAACAACAATTACAACAATAACAACAATAACAACAATAGCAACAATAACAACAATAACAACTATAACAACAATAACAACAATTACATTAATAACAACAATAGCACCAATTACATTAATAACAACAATAACAACAATAACAACAATAACAAGAATAACAACAATAACAACAATACAACAATAACAACAATAACAATAATAACAACAATTACAACAATAACAACAATAACAACAACAACAACAATAACAACAATAACAACAATAACAACAATAACAACAATAACAACAATAACAACAATAACAACAATAACAACAATAACAACAATAACAACAATAACAACAATAACAACAATAACAACAATAACAACAATAACAACAATAACAACAATAACAACAATAACAATAACAACAACAACAACAATAACAACAATTACAACAATAACAATAATAACAACAATTACAACAATAACAACAATAACAACAACAACAACAATAACAACAATAACAACAATAACAACAATAACAACAATAACAATAACAACAATAACAACAATAACAACAATAACAACAATAACAACAATAACAACAATAACAACAATAACAACAATTACAACTATAACAATAATAACAACAATAACAACAATAACAACAATAACAACAATAACAACAATAACAACAATAACAACAATAACAACAATAACAACAATAACAACAATAACAACAATAACAACAATAACAACAATAACAACAATAACAACAATAACAACAATAACAACAATAACAACAATAACAACAATAACAACAATTACAACAATTACAACTATAACAATAATAACAACAATAACAACAATAACAACAATAACAACAATAACAACAATAACAACAATAACAACAATAACAACAATAACAACAATAACAACAATAACAACAATAACAACAATAACAACAATAACAACAATAACAACAATAACAACAATAACAACAATAACAACAATAACAACAATAACAACAATAACAACAATAACAACAATAACAACAATTACAACAATTACAACTATAACAATAATAACAACAATAACAACAATAACAACAATAACAACAATAACAACAATAACAACAGTTACAACTATAACAATAATAACAACTATAACAATAATAACAACAATAACAACAATAACAATAACAACAATAACAACAATAACAACAATAACAACTATAACAACAATAACAACAATAACAACAATTACAACAATAACAACAATAACAACAATAACAACAATAACAACAATAACAACAATAACAACAATAACAACAATAACAACAATAACAACAATAACAACAATAACAACAATAACAACAATAACAACAATAACAACAATAACAACAATAACAACAATAACAACAATTACAACAATTACAACTATAACAATAATAACAACAATAACAACAATAACAACAATAACAACAATAACAACAATAACAACAATAACAACAATAACAACAATAACAACAATAACAACAATAACAACAATAACAACAATAACAACAATAACAACAATAACAACAATAACAACAATAACAACAATAACAACAATAACAACAATAACAACAATAACAACAATTACAACAATTACAACTATAACAATAATAACAACAATAACAACAATAACAACAATAACAACAATAACAACAATAACAACAATAACAACAATAACAACAATTACAACAATAACAACAATAACAACAATAACAACAATAACAACAATAACAACAATAACAATAACAACAATAACAAAGATAACAACAATAACAATAATAACAACAATAACAACAATAACAACAATTACAACAATTACAACAATTACATTAATAACAACAATAACAACAAAAACAACAATAAAAACAATAACAACAATAACAACAATAACAACAATAACAACAATAACAACAATAACAACAATAAAAACAATAACAACAATAACAACAACAACAACAATAAGAACAATAACAACAATAACAATAAAAACAATAACAACAATTACAACAATAACAACAATAACAACAATAACAACAATAACAACAATAACAACAATAACAACAATAACAACAATAACAACAATAACAACAATAACAACAATAACAACAATAACAACAATAACAACAATAACAACAATAACAACAATAACAACAATAACAACAATAACAACAATAACAACAATAACAACAATAACAACAGTTACAACTATAACAATAATAACAACTATAACAATAATAACAACAATAACAACAATAACAACAATAACAACAATAACAACAATAACAACTATAACAATAATAACAACAATAACAACAATTACAACAATAACAACAGTTACAACAGTTACAACAATAACAACAATAACAACAATAAAAACAATAACAACAATAACAACAATAACAACAATAACAACAATAACAACAATAAAAACAATAACAACAATAACAACAATAACAACAATAACAACAATAACAACAATAACAACAATAACAACAATAACAACAATAACAACAACAACAATAACAACAATAACAACAATAACAACAATAACAACAATAACAACAATAACAACAATAACAACAATAACAACAGTTACAACAATTAAAACTATAACAATAATAACAACAATAACAACAATAACAACAATAACAACAATAACAACAATAAAAACAATAACAACAATAACAACAATTACAACTATAACAACAATAACAACAATAACAACAATAACAACAATAACAACAATAACAACAATAACAACAATAACAACAATAACAACAATAACAACAATTACAACAATTAAAACTATAACAATAATAACAACAATAACAACAATAACAACAATAACAACAATAACAACAATAAAAACAATAACAACAATAAGAACAATAACAACAATAACAACAATAACAACAATAACAACAATAACAACAATAACAACAATAACAACAATAACAACAATAACAACAATAACAACAATAACAACAATAACAACAACAACAACAATAACAACAATTACAACAATAACAATAATAACAACAATTACAACAATAACAACAATAACAACAACAACAACAATAACAACAATAACAACAATAACAACAATAACAACAATAACAACAATAACAATAACAACAATAACAACAATAACAACAATAACAACAATAACAACAATTACAACTATAACAATAATAACAACAATAACAACAATAACAACAATAACAACAATAACAACAATAACAACAATAAAAACAATAACAACAATAACAACAATAACAACAATAACAACAATAACAACAATAACAACAATAACAACAATAACAACAATAACAACAATAACAACAATAACAACAATAACAACAATAGCAACAATAACAACAATAACAAAAATAACAACAATAACAACAATAACAACAATAACAACAATAACAACAATAACAACAATAGCAACAATAACAACAATTACAACAATTACAACTATAACAATAATAACAACAATAACAACAATAACAACAATAACAACAATAACAACAATAACAACAATAACAACAATAACAACAATAACAACAATAACAACAATAACAACAATAACAACAATAACAACAATAACAACAATAACAACAATAACAACAATAACAACAATAACAACAATAACAACAATAACAACAATAACAACAATTACAACAATTACAACTATAACAACAATAACAACAATAACAACAATAACAACAATAACAACATAACAATAATAACAACAATAACAACAATAACAACAATAACAACAATAACAACAATAACAACAATAACAACAATAACAACAATAACAACAATAACAACAATAACAACAATAACAACAATAACAACAATAACAACAATAACAACAATAACAACAATAACAACAATAACAACAATAACAACAATAACAACAATAACAACAATAACAACAATAGCAACAATAACAACAATTACATTAATAACAACAATAACAACAATAACAACAATAACAACAATAACAACAACAACAATAACAACAATAACAACAATTACAACAATAACAACAATAACAACAATAGCAACAATAACAACAATAACAACTATAACAACAATAACAACAATTACATTAATAACAACAATAGCACCAATTACATTAATAACAACAATAACAACAATAACAACAATAACAACAATAACAACAATAACAACAATTACAACAATAACAACAATAACAATAATAACAACAATTACAACAATAACAACAATAACAACAACAACAACAATAACAACAATAACAACAATAACAACAATAACAACAATAACAACAATAACAACAATAACAACAATAACAACAATAACAACAATAACAACAATAACAACAATAACAACAATAACAACAATAACAACAATAACGACAATAACAACAATAACAACAATAACAACAGTTACAACAATTACAACTATAACAATAATAACAACAATAACAACAATAACAACAATAACAACAATAACAACAATAACAATAACAACAACAACAACAATAACAACAATAACAACAATAACAATAATAACAACAATAACAACAATAACAACAATAACAACAACAACAACAATAACAACAATAACAACAATAACAATAACAACAATAACAACAATAACAACAATAACAACAATAACAACAATAACAACAATAACAACAATAACAATAATAACAACAATAACAACAATAACAACAATAACAACAATAACAACAATAACAACAATAACAACAATAACAACAATAACAACAATAACAACAATAACAACAATAACAACAATAACAACAAAAACAACAATAACAACAATAACAACAATAACAACAATAACAACAACAACAACAATAACAACAATAACAACAATAAAAACAATAACAACAATAACAACAACAACAACAATAACAACAATAACAACAATAACAACAATAACAACAATAACAACAGTAACAACAATAACAACAATAACAACAATAACAACAATAACAACAATAACAACAATAACAACAATAACAACAATAACAACAATAACAATAACAACAACAACAACAATAACAACAATTACAACAATAACAATAATAACAACAATAACAACAATAACAATAATAACAACAATAACAACAATAACAATAACAACAATAACAACAATAACAATAACAACAATAACAACAATTACAACAATAACAATAATAACAACAATAACCACAATAACAACAATAACAACAATTACAACAATAACAACAATAACAACAATAACAACAATAACAACAATAACAACAATAACAACAATAACAATAATAACAACAATAACAACAATAACAACAGTAACAACAATAACAATAATAACAACAATAACAATAATAACAACAATAACAACAATAACAATAATAACAATAACAACAATAACGACAATAACAACTATAACAATAATAACAACAATAACAACAATTACAACAATAACAACAATTACAACAATAACAACAATAACAACAATAACAACAATAACAACAATAACAACAACAACAATAACAACAATAACAACAATAACAACAATAGCAACAATAACAACAATAACAACAATAACAACAATAACAACAATAACAACAATAACAACAATAACAACTATAACAACAATAACAACAATAACAACAATAACAACAATTACAACAATAACAACAATAACAACAATAACAACAATAACAACAATAACAACAATAACAACAATAACAACAATAACAACAATAACAACAATAACAACAATAACAACAATAGCAACAATAACAACAATAACAACAATAACAACAATAACAACAATAACAACAATAACAACAATAACAACTATAACAACAATGACAACAATAACAACAATAACAACAATGACAACAATAACAACAATAACAACAATAACAACAATAACAACAATAACAACAATAACAACAATAACAACAATAACAACAATAACAACAATAACAACAATAACAACAATAACAACAATAACAACAATAACAACAATAACAACAATAGCAACAATAACAACAATAACAACTATAACAACAATAACAACAATTACATTAATAACAACAATAACAACAATAACAACAATAACAACAATAACAACAATAACAACAATAACAACAATAACAACAATAACAACATACAACAATAACAACAATAACAACAATAACAACAATAACAACAATAACAACTATAACAACAATAACAACAATTACATTAATAACAACAATAGCACCAATTACATTAATAACAACAATAACAACAATAACAACAATAACAAGAATAACAACAATAACAACAATAACAACAATAACAACAATAACAATAATAACAACAATTACAACAATAACAACAATAACAACAACAACAACAATAACAACAATAACAACAATAACAACAAAACAACAATAACAACAATAACAACAATAACAACAATAACAACAATAACAACAATAACAACAATAACAACAATAACAACAGTTACAACAATAACAACTATAACAATAATAACAACAATAACAACAATAACAACAATAACAACAACAACAACAACAACAATAACAACAATTACAACAATAACAATAATAACAACAATTACAACAATAACAACAATAACAACAACAACAACAATAACAACAATAACAACAATAACAACAATAACAACAATAACAATAACAACAATAACAACAACAACAATAACAACAATAACAACAATAACAACAATAACAACAATAACAACAATAACAACAATTACAACTATAACAATAATAACAACAATAACAACAATAACAACAATAACAACAATAACAACAATAACAACAACAATAACAACAATAACAACAATAACAACAATAACAACAATAACAACAATAACAACAATAACAACAATAACAACAATAACAACAATAACAACAATAACAACAATAACAACAATAACAACAATAACAACAATAACAACAATAACAACAATAACAACAATAACAACAATAACAACAATAACAACAATAACAACAATAACAACAATAACAACAATAACAACAATAACAACAATAACAACAATAACAACAATAACAACAATAACAACAATAACAACAATAACAACAATAACAACAACAATAACAACAACAACAACAATAACAACAATAACAACAATAACAACAATAACAATAACAACAATAACAACAATAACAACAATAACAACAATAACAACAATAACAACAATAACAACAATAACAACAATAACAACAATAACAACAATAACAACAATAACAACTAATAACAACAATAACAACAATAACAACAATAACAACAATAACAACAATAACAACAATAACAACAATAACAACAATAACAAGAATAACAACAATAACAATAATAACAACAATAACAACAATAACAATAACAACAATAACAACAATAACAACAATAACAACAATAACAACAATAACAACAATAACAACAATAACAACAATAACAACAATAACAACAATAACAACAATAACAACAATAACAACAATAACAACAATAACAACAATAACAACAATAACAACAATAACAACAATTACAACAATTACAACTATAACAATAATAACAACAATAACAACAATAACAACAATAACAATAATAACAACAATAACAACAATAACAACAATAACAACAATAACAACAACAACAACAACAATAACAACAATAACAACAATAACAACAATAACAACAATAACAACAATAACAACAATAACAACAATAACAACAATAACAACAATAACAACAATTACAACTATAAAAATAATAACAACAATAACAACAATAACAACAATAACAACAATAACAACAATAACAACAATAACAACAATAACAACAATAACAACAATAACAACAATAACAACAATAACAACAATAACAACAATAACAACAATAACAACAATAACAATAACAACAATAACAAAGATAACAACAATAACAATAATAACAACAATAACAACAATAACAACAATTACAACAATTACAACAATTACATTAATAACAACAATAACAACAAAAACAACAATAAAAACAATAACAACAATAACAACAATAACAACAATAACAACAATAACAACAATAACAACAATAAAAACAATAACAACAATAACAACAACAACAACAATAAGAACAATAACAACAATAACAATAAAAACAATAACAACAATTACAACAATAACAACAATAACAACAATAACAACAATAACAACAATAACAACAATAACAACAATAACAACAATAACAACAATAACAACAATAACAACAATAACAACAATAACAACAATAACAACAATAACAACAATAACAACAATAACAACAATAACAACAATAACAACAATAACAACAATAACAACAGTTACAACTATAACAATAATAACAACTATAACAATAATAACAACAATAACAACAATAACAACAATAACAAGAATAACAACAATAACAACTATAACAATAATAACAACAATAACAACAATTACAACAATAACAACAGTTACAACAGTTACAACAATAACAACAATAACAACAATAAAAACAATAACAACAATAACAACAATAACAACAATAACAACAATAACAACAATAACAACAATAAAAACAATAACAACAATAACAACAATAACAACAATAACAACAATAACAACAATAACAACAATAACAACAATAACAACAACAACAATAACAACAATAACAACAATAACAACAATAACAACAATAACAACAATAACAACAATAACAACAATAACAACAGTTACAACAATTAAAACTATAACAATAATAACAACAATAACAACAATAACAACAATAACAACAATAACAACAATAACAACAATAACAACAATAACAACAATAAAAACAATAACAACAATAACAACAATTACAACAATAACAACAATAACAACAATAACAACAATAACAACAATAACAACAATAACAACAATAACAACAATAACAACAGTTACAACAATTAAAACTATAACAATAATAACAACAATAACAACAATAACAACAATAACAACAATAACAACAATAAAAACAATAACAACAATAAGAACAATAACAACAATAACAACAATAACAACAATAACAACAATAACAACAATAACAACAATAACAACAACAACAACAACAATAACAACAATAACAACAATAACAACAATAACAACAATAACAACAATAACAACAATAACAACAACAACAACAATAACAACAATTACAACAATAACAATAATAACAACAATTACAACAATAACAACAATAACAACAACAACAACAATAACAACAATAACAACAAACAACAATAACAACAATAACAACAATAACAATAACAATAACAACAATAACAACAATAACAACAATTACAACTATAACAATAATAACAACAATAACAACAATAACAACAATAACAACAATAACAACAATAAAAACAATAACAACAATAACAACAATAACAACAATAACAACAATAACAACAATAACAACAATAACAACAATAACAACAATAACAACAATAACAAGAATAACAACAATAGCAACAATAACAACAATAACAAAAATAACAACAATAACAACAATAACAACAATAACAACAATAACAACAATAACAACAATAGCAACAATAACAACAATTACAACAATTACAACTATAACAATAATAACAACAATAACAACAATAACAACAATAACAACAATAACAACAATAACAACAATAACAACAATAACAACAATAACAACAATAACAACAATAACAACAATAACAACAATAACAACAATAACAACAATAACAACAATAACAACAATAACAACAATTACAACAATTACAACTATAACAACAATAACAACAATAACAACAATAACAACAATAACAACTATAACAATAATAACAACAATAACAACAATTACAACAATAACAACAATAACAACAATAACAACAATAACAACAATAACAACAATTACAACAATAACAACAATAACAACAATAACAACAATAACAACAATAACAACAATAACAACAATAACAACAATAACAACAATAACAACAATAGCACCAATTACATTAATAACAACAATAACAACAATAACAACAATAACAACAATAACAACAATAACAACAATAACAACAATTACAACAATAACAACAATAACAACAATAGCAACAATAACAACAATAACAACTATAACAACAATAACAACAATTACATTAATAACAACAATAGCACCAATTACATTAATAACAACAATAACAACAATAACAACAATAACAACAATAACAACAATAACAACAATTACAACAATAACAACAATAACAATAATAACAACAATTACAACAATAACAACAATAACAACAACAACAACAATAACAACAATAACAACAATAACAACAATAACAACAATAACAACAATAACAACAATAACAACAATAACAACAATAACAACAATAACAACAATAACAACAATAACAACAATAACAACAATAACAACAATAACGACAATAACAACAATAACAACAATAACAACAGTTACAACAATAACAACTATAACAATAATAACAACAATAACAACAATAACAACAATAACAACAATAACAACAATAACAATAACAACAACAACAACAATAACAACAATTACAACAATAACAATAATAACAACAATTACAACAATAACAACAATAACAACAACAACAACAATAACAACAATAACAACAATAACAATAACAACAATAACAACAATAACAACAATAACAACAATAACAACAATAACAACAATTACAACTATAACAATAATAACAACAATAACAACAATAACAACAATAACAACAATAACAACAATAACAACAATAAAAACAATAACAACAATAACAACAATAACAACAATAACAACAATAACAACAAAAACAACAATAACAACAATAAAAACAATAACAACAATAACAACAACAACAACAATAAGAACAATAACAACAATAAAAACAATAACAACAATAACAACAACAACAACAATAAGAACAATAACAACAATAACAACAATAACAACAATAACAACAGTTACAACAATTACAACTATAACAATAATAACAACAATAACAACAATAACAACAATAACAACAATAACAACAATAACAATAACAACAACAATAACAACAATAACAACAATAACAACAATAACAACAATAACAACAATAACAACAATAACAACAACAACAACAATAACAACAATAACAACAATAACAATAACAACAATAACAACAATAACAACAATAACAACAATAACAACAATAACAACTATAACAATAATAACAACAATAACAACAATAACAACAATAACAACAATTACAACTATAACAATAATAACAACAATAACAACAATAACAATAACAACAATAACAACAATAACAACAATAACAACAATAACAACAATAACAACAATAACAACAATAACAACAATAACAACAATAACAACAATAACAATAATAACAACAATAACAACAATAACAACAATAACAACAATAACAACAATAACAACAATAACAACAATAACAACAATAACAACAATAACAACAATAACAACAATAACAACAATAACAACAATAACAACAATAACAACAATAACAACAATAACAACAATAACAACAATAACAACAATAACAACAATTACAACTATAACAATAATAACAACAATAACAACAATAACAACAATAACAACAATAACAACAATAACAACAATAACAACAATAACAACAATAACAACAATAACAACTATAACAACAATAACAACAATAACAACAATAACAACAATAACAACAATAACAACAATAACAACAATAACAACAATAACAACAATTAAAACTATAACAATAATAACAACAATAACAACAATAACAACAATAACAACAATAACAACAATAACAACAATAACAACAATAACAACAATAACAACAATAACAACAATAACAACAATAACAACAATAACAACAATAACAACAATAACAACAATAACAACAATAACAACAATAACAACAATAACAACAATAACAACAATAACAACAATAACAACAATAACAACAATAACAACAATAACAACAATAACAACAATTACAACAATAAAAACTATAACAACAATGACAACAATAACAACAATAACAACAATAACAACAATAACAACAATAACAACAATAACAACAATAACAACAATAACAACAATAACAACAACAACAATAACAACAATAACAACAATAACAACAATAACAACAATAACAACAATAACAGCAATAACAACAATAACAACAATAACAACAATAACAACAATAACAACAATAACAACAATAACAACAATAACAACAATAACAACAATAACAACAATAACAACAATAACAACAATAACAACAATAACAACAATAACAACTATAACAACAATAACAACAATTACATTAATAACAACAATAACACCAATAACATTAATAACAACAATAACAACAATAACAACAATAACAACAATAACAACAATAACAACAATAACAATAATAACAACAATACACCAATTACATTAATAACAATAATAACAACAATAACAACAATAACAACAATAACAACAATAACAACAATAACAACAATAACAACAATAACAACAATAACAACAATTACAACAATAACAACAATAACAACAATTACATTAATAACAACAATAACAACAATAACAACAATAACAACAATAACAACAATAACAACAATAACAACAATAACAACAATAACAACAATAACAACAATAACAACAATTACAACAATAACAATAAAAACAACAATAACAACAATAACAACAATAACAACAATAACAATAAAAACAATAACAACAATTACAACAATAACAACAATAACAATAATAACAACAATAACAACAATAACAACAATAACAACAACAACAACAATAACAACAATAACAACAATAACAACAATAACAACAATAACAACAATAACAACAATAACAACAATAACAACAATAACAACAATAACAACAATAACAACAATAACAACAATAACAACAATAACAACAATAACAACAATAACAACAATAACAACAATAACGACAATAACAACAATAACAACAATAACAACAATAACAACAATAACAACTATAACAATAATAACAACAATAACAACAATAACAATAACAACAACAACAACAATAACAACAATAACAACAATAACAACAATAACAACAATAACAACAATAACAACAATAACAACAACAACAACAATAACAACAATAACAACAATAACAATAACAACAATAACAACAATAACAACAATAACAACAATAACAACAATAACAACAATAACAACAATAACAACAATTACAACAATAACAATAATAACAACAATAACAACAATAACAACAATAACAACAATAACAACAATAACAACAATAACAACAATAACAACAATAACAACAATAACAACAATAACAACAATAACAACAATAACAACAATAACAACAATAACAACAATAACAACAATAACAACAATAACAACAATAACAACAATAACAACAATAACAACAATAGCAACAATAACAACAATAACAACAATAACAACAATAACAACAATAACAACAATAACAACAATAACAACAATAACAACAATAACAACAATAACAACAATAACAACAATAACAACAATTACAACAATAACAACAATAACAACAATAACAACAATAACAACAATAACAACAATAACAACAATAACAACAATAACAACAATAACAACAATAACAACAATAACAACAATAACAACAATAACAACAATAACAACAATAACAACAATAACAACAATAACAACTATAACAATAATAACAACAATAACAACAATAACAACAATAACAACAATAACAACAATAACAACAATAACAACAATAACAACAATAACAACAATAACAACAATAACAACAATAACAACAATAACAACAATAACAACAATAACAACAATAACAACAATAACAACAATAACAACAATAACAACAATAACAACAATATCAACAGTTACAACTATAACAACAATAACAACAATAACAATAACAACAATAACAAAAATAACAACAATAACAACAATAACAACAATAACAACAATAACAACAATAACAACAATTACAACAATTACATTAATAACAACAATAACAACAAAAACAACAATAACAACAATAACAACAATAACAACAATAACAACAATAACAACAATAACAACAATAACAACAATAAAAACAATAACAACAACAACAACAATAACAACAATAACAACAATAACAATAAAAACAATAACAACAATAACAACAATAACAACAATAACAACAATAACAACAATAACAACAATAACAACAATTACAACTATAACAATAATAACAACTATAACAACAATAACAACAATAACAATAACAACAATAACAACAATAACAACAATAACAACTATAACAATAATAACAACAATAACAACAATAACAACAATAACAACAATAACAACAATACAACAATAACAACAATAACAACAATAACAACAATAACAACAATAACAACAATAACAACAATAACAACAATAACAACAATAACAACAATAACAACAATAACAACAATAAAAACATAACAACAATAACAACAATAACAACAATAACAACAATAACAACAATAACAACAATAACAACAATAACAACAATAACAACAATAACAACAATAACAACAATAACAACAATAACAACAATAACAACAATAACAACAACAACAATAACAACAATAACAACAATAACAACAATAACAACAATAACAACAATAACAACAATAACAACAATAACAACAATAACAACAATAACAACAATAACAACAATAACAACAATAACAACAACAACAACAATACAACAATAACAACAATAACAACAAAAACAACAATAACAACAATAACAACAGTTACAACTATAACAATAATAACAACAATAACAACAATAACAACAATAACAATAACAACAATAACAACAATAACAACAATAACAACAATAACAACAATAACAACAATAACAACAATAACAACAATAACAACAATAACAACAATAACAACAATAACAACAATAACAACAATAACAACAATAACAACAATAACAACAATAACAACAATAACAACAATAACAACAATAACAACAATAACAACAATAACAACAATAACAACAATAACAACAATAACAACAATAACAACAATAACAACAATAACAACAATAACAACAATAACAACAATAACAACAATAACAACAATAACAACAATAACAACAATAACAACAATAACAACAATAACAACAATAACAACAATAACAACAATAACAACAATAACAACAATAACAACAATAACAACAATAACAACAATAACAACAATAAAACTATAACAATAATAACAACAATAACAACAATAACAACAATAACAACAATAACAACAATAACAACAATAACAACAATAACAACAATAACAACAGTTACAACTATAACAATAATAACAACAATAACAACAATAACAACAATAACAATAACAACAATAACAATAACAACAATAACAACAATAACAACAATAACAACAATAACAACAATAACAACAATAACAACAATAACAACAATAACAACAATAACAACAATAACAACAATAACAACAATAACAACAATAACAACAATAACAACAATAACAACAATAACAACAATAACAACAATAACAACAATAACAACAATAACAACAATAACAACAATAACAACTATAACAACAATAACAACATAACAATAATAACAACAATAACAATAACAACAATAACAACAATAACAACAATAACAACTATAACAATAATAACAACAATAACAACAATAACAACAATAACAACAATAACAACAATAACAACAATAACAACAATAACAACAATAACAACAATAACAACAATAACAACAATAACAACAATAACAACAATAACAACAATAACAACAATAACAACAATAACAACAATAACAACAATAACAACAATAACAACAATAACAACAATAACAACAATAACAACAATAACAACAATAACAACAATAACAACAATAACAACAATAACAACAATAACAACAATAACAACAATAACAACAATAACAACAATAACAAAACTATAACAATAATAACAACAATAACAACAATAACAACAATAACAACAATAACAACAATAACAAAATAACAACAATAACAACAATAACAACAATACAACAATAACAACAATAACAACAATGACAACAATAACAACAATAACAACAATAACAACAATAACAACAATAACAACAATAACAACAATAACAACAATAACAACAACAACAACAATAACAACAATAACAACAATAACAACAATAACAACAATAACAACAATAACAACAATAACAACAATAACAACAATAACAACAATAACAACAATAACAACAATAACAACAATAACAACAATAACAACAATAACAACAATAACAACAATAACAACAATAACAACAATAACAACAATAACAACAATAACAACAATAACAACAATAACAACAATAACAACAATAACAACAATAACAACAATAACAACAATAACAACAATAACAACAATAACAAAAAAACAATAACAACAATAACAACAATAACAACAATAACAATAATAACAACAATAACAACAATAACAACAATAACAACAATAACAACAATAACAACAATAACAACAATAACAACAATAACAACAATAACAACAATAACAACAATAACAACAATAACAACAATAACAACAATAACAACAATAACAACAATAACAACAATAACAACAATAACAATAATAACAACAATAACAACAATAACAACAATAACAATAACAACAATAACAACAATAACAACAATAACAATAATAACAACAATAACAACAATAACAACAATAACAACAATAACAACAATAACAACAATAACAACAATAACAACAATAACAACAATAACAATAATAACAACAATAACAACAATAACAACAATAACAACAATAACAACAATAACAACAATAACAACAATAACAACAATAACAACAACAACAATAACAACAATAACAACAATAACAACAATAACAACAATAACAACAATAACAACAATAACAACAATAACAACAATAACAACAATAACAACAATAACAACAATAACAAAAATAACAAAAATAACAACAATAACAACAATAACAACAATAACAACAATAACAACAATAACAACAATAACAACAATAACAACAATAACAACAATAACAACAATAACAACAATAACAACAATAACAACAATAACAACAATAACAACAATAACAACAATAACAACAATAACAACAATAACAACAATAACAACAATAACAACAATAACAACAATAACAACAATAACAACAATAACAACAATAACAACAATAACAACAATAACAACAATAACAACAATAACAACAATAACAACAATAACAACAATAACAACAATAACAACAATAACAACAATAACAACAATAACAACAATAACAACAATAACAACAATAACAACAATAACAACAATAACAAAAATAACAACAATAACAATAATAACAACAATAACAACAATAACAACAATAACAACAATACAACAATAACAACAATAACAACAATAACAACAATAACAACAATAAAAACAATAACAACAATAACAACAATAACAACAATAACAACAATAACAACAATAACAACAATAACAACAATAACAACAACAACAATAACAACAATAACAACAATAACAATAAAAACAATAACAACAATAACAACAATAACAACAATAACAACAATAACAACAATAACAACAATAACAACAATAACAACAATAACAACAATAACAACAATAACAACAATAACAACAATAACAACAATAACAACAATAACAACAATAACAACATACAACTATAACAATAATAACAACAATAACAACAATAACAACAATAACAATAACAACAATAACAACAATAACAACAATAACAACAATAACAACAATAACAACAATAACAACAATAACAACAATAACAACAATAACAACAATAACAACAATAACAACAATAACAACAATAACAACAATAACAACAATAACAACAATAACAACAATAACAACAATAACAACAATAACAACAATAACAACAATAACAACAATAACAACAATAACAACAATAACAACAATAACAACAATAACAACAATAACAACAATAACAACAATAACAACAATAACAACAATAACAACAATAACAACAATAACAACAATAACAACAATAACGACAATAACAACAATAACAACAATAACAACAATAACAACAATAACAACAATAACAACAATAACAACAATAACAACAATAACAACAATAACAACAATAACAACAATAACAACAATAACAACAATAACAACAATAACAACAATAACAACAATAACAACAATAACAACAATAACAACAATAACCACAATAACAACAATAACAACAATAACAACAATAACAACAATAACAACAATAACAACAATAACAACAATAACAAAATAACAACAATAACAACAATAACAACAATAACAACAGTTACAACTATAACAATAATAACAATAATAACAACAATAACAACAATAACAATAATAACAATAACAACAATAACAACAATAACAACTATAACAATAATAACAACAATAACAACAATAACAACAATAACAACAATAACAACAATAACAACAATAACAACAATAACAACAATAACAACAATAACAACAATAACAACAATAACAACAATAACAACAATAACAACAATAACAACAATAACAACAATAACAACAATAACAACAATAACAACAATAACAACAATAACAACAATAACAACAATAACAACAATACAACTAACAACAATAACAACAATAACAACAATAACAACAATAACAACAATAACAACAATAACAACAATAACAACAATAACAACAATAACAACAATAACAACAATAACAACAATAACAACAATAACAACAATAACAACAATAACAACAATAACAACAATAACAACAATAACAACAATAACAACAATAACAACAATTACAACAATAACAAAAATAACAACAATAACAACAATAACAACAATAACAACAATAACAACAATTACAATAATAACAACAATAACAACAATAACATTAATAACAACAATAACAACAATAACAACAATAACAACAATAACAACAATAACAACAATAACAACAATAACAACAATAACAACAATAACAACAATAACAACAATAACAACAATAACAACAATAACAACTATAACAACAATAACAACAATAACATTAATAACAACAATAGCACCAATAACATAAATAACAACAATAACAACAATAACAACAATAACAACAATAACAACAATAACAACAATAACAACAATAACAACAATAACCACAATAACAACAATAACAACAATAACAACAATAACAACAATAACAACAATAACAACAATAACAACAATAACAACAATAACAACAATAACAACAATAACAACAATAACAACAATAACAACAATAACAACAATAACAACAATAACAACAATAACAACAATAACAACAATAACAACAATAACAACAATAACAACAATAACAACAATAACAACAATAACAACAATAACAACAATAACAACAATAACAACAATAACAACAATAACAACAATAACAACAATAACAACAATAACAACAATAACAACAACAACAACAATAACAACAGTAACAACTATAACAACAATAACAACAATAACAATAACAACAATAACAAAAATAACAACAATAACAACAATAAC
>JAWNPD010000486.1:1240000-1242500 GCA_035045305.1 Drosophila maculinotata | reverse complement strand
AACAATAACAACAATAACAACAATAACAACAATAACAACAATAACAACAATAACAACAATAACAACAATAACAACAATAACAACAATAACAACAATAACAAAAAAACAATAACAACAATAACAACAATAACAACAATAACAACAATAACAACAATAACAACAATAACAACAATAACAACAATAACAACAATAACAACAATAACAACAATAACAACAATAACAACAATAACAACAATAACAACAACAACATAACAATAATAACAACATAACAACAATAACAACAATAACAAAACAACAATAACAAGAATAACAACAATAACAACAATAACAATAATAACAACAATAACAACAATAACAACAATAACAACAATAACAACAATAACAACAATAACAACAATAACAACAATAACAACAATAACAACAATAACAACAATAACAACAATAACAACAATAACAACAATAACAACAATAACAACAATAACAACAATAACAACAATAACAACAATAACAACAATAACAACAATAACAACAATAACAACAATAAAAACAATAACAACAATAACAACAATAACAACAATAACAACAATAACAACAATAACAACAATAACAACAATAACAACAATAACAACAATAACAAAAATAACAACAATAACAACAATAACAACAATAACAACAATAACAACAATAACAACAATAACAACAATAACAACAATAACAACAATAACAACAATAACAACAATAACAACAATAACAACAATAACAACAATAACAACAATAACAACAATAACAAAAACAATAACAACAATAACAACAATAACAACAATAACAATAATAACAACAATAACAACAATAACAACAATAACAACAATAACAACAATAACAACAATAACAACAATAACAACAATAACAACAATAACAACAATAACAACAATAACAACAATAACAACAATAACAACAATAACAACAATAACAACAATAACAACAATAACAACAATAACAACAATAACAACAATAACAACAATAACAACAATAACAACAATAACAACAATAACAACAATAACAACAATAACAACAATAACAACAATAACAACAATAACAACAATAACAACAATAACAACAATAACAACAATAACAACAATAACAACAATAACAACAATAACAACAATAACAACAATAACAACAATAACAACAATAACAACAATAACAACAATAACAACAATAACAACAATAACAACAATAACAACAATAACAACAATAACAACAATAACAACAATAACAACAATAACAACAATAACAACAATAACAACAATAACAACAATAACAACAATAACAACAATAACAACAATAACAACAATAACAACAATAACAATAATAACAACAATAACAACAATAACAAAATAACAACAATAACAACAATAACAACAATAACAACAATAACAACAATAACAACAATAACAACAATAACAACAATAACAACAATAACAACAATAACAACAATAACAACAATAACAACAATAACAACAATAACAACAATAACAACAATAACAATAATAACAACAATAACAAAAATAACAATAATAACAACAATAACAACAATAACAACAATAACAACAATAACAACAATAACAACAATAACAACAATAACAACAATAACAACAATAACAACAATAACAACAATAACAACAATAACAACAATAACAACAATAACAATAATAACAACAATAACAACAATAACAACAATAACAACAATAACAACAATAACAACAATAACAACAATAACAACAATAACAACAATAACAACAATAACAACAATAACAACAATAACAACAATAACAACAATAACAACAATAACAACAATAACAACAATAACAACAATAACAACAATAACAACAATAACAACAATAACAACAATAACAAAACAACAATAACAACAATAACAACAATAACAACAATAACAATAATAACAACAATAACAACAATAACAACAATAACAACAACAACAACAATAACAACAATAACAACAATAACAACAATAACAACAATAACAACAATAACAACAATAACAACAATAACAACAATAACAACAATAACAACAATAACAACAATAACAACAATAACAACAATAACAACAATAACAACAATAACAACAATAACAACAATAACAACAATAACAACAATAACAACAATAACAACAATAACAACAATAACAACAATAACAACAATAACAACAATAACAACAATAACAACAATAACAACAATAACAACAATAACAACAATAACAATAACAACAATAACAACAATAACAACAATAACAACAATAACAACAATAACAACAATAACAACAATAACAACAATAACAACAATAACAACAATAACAACAATAACAACAATAACAACAATAACAATAATAACAACAATAACAACAATAACAACAATAACAACAATAACAACAATAACAACAATAACAACAATAACAACAATAACAACAATAACAACAATA
>JAWNPD010000484.1:0-10894 GCA_035045305.1 Drosophila maculinotata | reverse complement strand
CTTTTTAGACTCGTTAAGATCAGAATTATAGATTGCCATTTAAAAATGGCCATGCCAGCAAATTTCATTTTTTGCCAAAAATGACCATGATCCGACATCAAATACCCGAGTTATGAGCATTCAAAGATGACCATGTAATATTTTCAGCATTAACAAAAAAATAAGATTTTTGGAGCTTCATAACTTGCATATCTCGGCCAAAATAAGTCCGATCTTTGAGTGGTATACCTTTTTAGACTCGTTAAGATCAGAATTATAGATTGCCATTTAAAAATGGCCATGCCAGCAAATTTCATTTTTTGCCAAAAATGACCATGATCCGACATCAAATACCCGAGTTATGAGCATTCAAAGATGACCATGTAATATTTTCAGCATTAACAAAAAAATAAGATTTTTGGAGCTTCATAACTTGCATATCTCGGCCAAAATAAGTCCGATCTTTGAGTGGTATACCTTTTTAGACTCGTTAAGATCAGAATTATAGATTGCCATTTAAAAATGGCCATGCCAGCAAATTTCATTTTTTGCCAAAAATGACCATGATCCGACATCAAATACCCGAGCTATGAGCATTCAAAGATGACCATGTAATATTTTCAGCGTTAACCAAAAAATGCGATCTTTGGAGCTTCATAACTTGCATATCTCGGCCAAAATAAGTCCGATCTTTGAGTGGTATACCTTTCTAGACTCGTTAAGATCAGAATTATAGATTGCCATTTAAAAATGGCCATGCCAGCAAATTTAATTTTTTGCCAAAAATGACCATGATCCGACATCAAATACCCGAGTTATGAGCATTCAAAGATGAGCATGTACAATTTTCAGCATTAACAAAAAAACAAGATTTTTGGAGCTTCATAACTTGCATATCTCGGCCAAAATAAGTCCGATCTTTGAGTGGTATACCTTTTTAGACTCGTTAAGATCAGAATTATAGATTGCCATTTAAAAATGGCCATGCCAGCAAATTTCATTTTTTGCCAAAAATGACCATGATCCGACATCAAATACCCGAGTTATGAGCATTCAAAGATGACCATGTAATATTTTCAGCATTAAAAAAAAAATAAGATTTTTGGAGCTTCATAACTTGCATATCTTAGCCAAAATAAGTCCGATCTTTGAGTGGTATACCTTTTTAGACTCGTTAAGATCAGAATTATAGATTGCCATTTAAAAATGGCCATGCCAGCTAATTTCATTTTTTGCCAAAAATGACCATGATCCGACATCAAATACTCCGAGTTATGAGCATTCAAAGATGACCATGTAATATTTTCAGCATTAACAAAAAAATAAGATTTTTGGAGCTTCATAACTTTGCATATCTCGGCCAAAATAAGTCCGATCTTTGAGTGGTATACCTTTTTAGACTCGTTAAGATCAGAATTATAGATTGCCATTTAAAAATGGCCATGCCAGCTTATTTAATTTTTGCCAAAAATGACCATGATCCGACATCAAATACCCGAGTTATGAGCATTCAAAAATGACCATGTAATAATTTCAGCATTAACAAAAAAATAAGATTTTTGGAGTTTCATAACTTGCATATCTCGGCCAAAATAAGTCCGATATTTGAGTGGTATACCTTTTTAGACTCGTTAAGATCAGAATTATAGATTGCCATTTAAAAATGGCCATGCCAGCAAATTTAATTTTTTGCCAAAAATGACCATGATCCGACATCAAATACCCGAGTTATGAGCATTCAAAGATGACCATGTAATATTTTCAGCATTAACAAAAAAATAAGATTTTTGGAGCTTCATAACTTGCATATCTCGGCCAAAATAAGTCCGATCTTTGAGTGGTATACCTTTTTAGACTCGTTAAGATCAGATTTATAGATTGCCATTTAAAAATGGCCATGCCAGCAAATTTAATTTTTTGCCAAAAATGACCATGATCCGACATCAAATACCCGAGTTATGAGCATTCAAAGATGACCATGTAATATTTTCAGCATTAACAAAAAAATAAGATTTTTGGAGCTTCATAACTTGCATATCTCGGCCAAAATAAGTCCGATCTTTGAGTGGTATACCTTTTTAGACTCGTTAAGATCAGAATTATAGATTGCCATTTAAAAATGGCCATGCCAGCTAATTTCATTTTTTGCCAAAAATGACCATGATCCGACATCAAATACCCGAGTTATGAGCATTCAAAGATGACCATGTAATATTTTCAGCACTAACAAAAAAATAAGATTTTTGGAGTTTCATAACTTGCATATCTCGGCCAAAATAAGTCCGATCTTTGAGTGGTATACCTTTTTAGACTCGTTAAGATCAGAATTATAGATTGCCATTTAAAAATGGCCATGCTAGAAAATTTCATTTTTTGCCAAAAATGACCATGATCCGACATCAAATACCCGAGTTATGAGCATTCAAAGATGACCATGTAATATTTTCAGCATTAACAAAAAAATCAGATTTTTGGAGCTTCATAACTTGCATATCTCGGCCAAAATAAGTCCGATCTTTGAGTGGTATACCTTTTTAGACTCGTTAAGATCAGAATTATAGATTGCCATTTAAAAATGGCCATGCCAGCAAATTTTATTTTTTGCCAAAAATGACCATGATCCGACATCAAATACCCGAGTTATGAGCATTCAAAGATAACCATGTAATATTTTCAGCATTAACAAAAAAAAATAAGATTTTTGGAGCTTCATAACTTGCATATCTCGGCCAAAATAAGTCCGATCTTTGAGTGGTATACCTTTTTAGACTCGTTAAGATCAGAATTAAAGATTGCCATTTAAAAATGGCCATGCCAGCAAATTTCATTTTTTGCCAAAAATGACCATGATCCGACATCAAATACCCGAGTTATGAGCACTCAAAGATGACCATGTAATATTTTCAGCATTAACAAAAAAATAAGATTTTTGGAGCTTCATAACTTGTATATCTCGGCCAAAATAAGTCCGATCTTTGAGTGGTATACCTTTTTAGACTCGTTAAGATCAGAATTATAGATTGCCATTTAAAAATGGCCATGCCAGCAAATTTCATTTTTTGCCAAAAATGACCATGATCCGACATCAAATACCCGAGTTATGAGCATTCAAAGATGACCATGTAATATTTTCAGCATTAACAAAAAAATACGATTTTTGGAGCTTCATAACTTGCATATCTCGGCCGAAATAAGTCCGATCTTTGAGTGGTATACCTTTTTAGACTCGTTAAGATCAGAATTATAGATTGCCATTTAAAAATGGCTATGCCGGCAAATTTTATTTTTTGCCAAAAATGACCATGATCCGACATCAAATACCCGAGTTATGAGCATTCAAAGATAACCATGTAATATTTTCAGCATTAACAAAAAAATAAGATTTTTGGAGCTTCATAACTTGCATATCTCGGCCAAAATAAGTCCGATCTTTGAGAGGTATACCTTTTTAGACTCGTTAAGATCAGAATTATAGATTGCCATTTAAAAATGGCCATGCCAGCAAATTTCATTTTTTGCCAAAAATGACCATGATCCGACATCAAATACCCGAGTTATGAGCATTCAAAGATGACCATGTAATATTTTCAGCATTAACAAAAAAATAAGATTTTTGGAGCTTCATAACTTGCATATCTCGGCCAAAATAAGTCCGATCTTTGAGTGGTATACCTTTTTAGACTCGTTAAGATCAGAATTATAGATTGCCATTTAAAAATGGCCATGCCAGAAAATTTCATTTTTTGCCAAAAATGACCATGATCCGACATCAAATACCCGAGTTATGAGCATTCAAAGATGACCATGTAATATTTTCAGCATTAACAAAAAAATAAGATTTTTGGAGCTTCATAACTTGCATATCTCGGCCAAAATAAGTCCGATCTTTGAGTGGTATACCTTTTTAGACTCGTTAAGATCAGAATTATAGATTGCCATTTAAAAATGGCCATGCCAGCAAATTTCATTTTTTGCCAAAAATGACCATGATCCGACATCAAATACCCGAGTTATGAGCATTCAAAGATGACCATGTAATATTTTCAGCATTAACAAAAAAATAAGATTTTTGGAGCTTCATAACTTGCATATCTCGGCCAAAATAAGTCCGATCTTTGAGTGGTATACCTTTTTAGACTCGTTAAGATCAGAATTATAGATTGCCATTTAAAAATGGCCATGCCAGCAAATTTCATTTTTTGCCAAAAATGACCATGATCCGACATCAAATACCCGAGTTATGAGCATTCAAAGATGACCATGTAATATTTTCAGCATTAACAAAAAAATAAGATTTTTGGAGCTTCATAACTTGCATATCTCGGCCAAAATAAGTCCGATCTTTGAGTGGTATACCTTTTTAGACTCGTTAAGATCAGAATTATAGATTGCCATTTAAAAATGGCCATGCCAGCAAATTTCATTTTTTGCCAAAAATGACCATGATCCGACATCAAATACCCGAGTTATGAGCATTCAAAGATGACCATGTAATATTTTCAGCATTAACAAAAAAATAAGATTTTTGGAGCTTCATAACTTGCATATCTCGGCCAAAATAAGTCCGATCTTTGAGTGGTATACCTTTTTAGACTCGTTAAGATCAGAATTATAGATTGCCATTTAAAAATGGCCATGCCAGCAAATTTCATTTTTTGCCAAAAATGACCATGATCCGACATCAAATACCCGAGTTATGAGCATTCAAAGATGACCATGTAATATTTTCAGCATTAACAAAAAAATAAGATTTTTGGAGCTTCATAACTTGCATATCTCGGCCAAAATAAGTCCGATCTTTGAGTGGTATACCTTTTTAGACTCGTTAAGATCAGAATTATAGATTGCCATTTAAAAATGGCCATGCCAGCAAATTTCATTTTTTGCCAAAAATGACCATGATCCGACATCAAATACCCGAGTTATGAGCATTCAAAGATGACCATGTAATATTTTCAGCATTAACAAAAAAATAAGATTTTTGGAGCTTCATAACTTGCATATCTCGGCCAAAATAAGTCCGATCTTTGAGTGGTATACCTTTTTAGACTCGTTAAGATCAGAATTATAGATTGCCATTTAAAAATGGCCATGCCAGCAAATTTCATTTTTTTGCCAAAAATGACCATGATCCGACATCAAATACCCGAGTTATGAGCATTCAAAGATGACCATGTAATATTTTCAGCATTAACAAAAAAATAAGATTTTTGGAGCTTCATAACTTGCATATCTCGGCCAAAATAAGTCCGATCTTTGAGTGGTATACCTTTTTAGACTCGTTAAGATCAGAATTATAGATTGCCATTTAAAAATGGCCATGCCAGCAAATTTCATTTTTTGCCAAAAATGACCATGATCCGACATCAAATACCCGAGTTATGAGCATTCAAAGATGACCATGTAATATTTTCAGCATTAACAAAAAAATAAGATTTTTGGAGCTTCATAACTTGCATATCTCGGCCAAAATAAGTCCGATCTTTGAGTGGTATACCTTTTTAGACTCGTTAAGATCAGAATTATAGATTGCCATTTAAAAATGGCCATGCCAGCAAATTTCATTTTTTGCCAAAAATGACCATGATCCGACATCAAATACCCGAGTTATGAGCATTCAAAGATGACCATGTAATATTTTCAGCATTAACAAAAAAATAAGATTTTTGGAGCTTCATAACTTGCATATCTCGGCCAAAATAAGTCCGATCTTTGAGTGGTATACCTTTTTAGACTCGTTAAGATCAGAATTATAGATTGCCATTTAAAAATGGCCATGCCAGCAAATTTCATTTTTTGCCAAAAATGACCATGATCCGACATCAAATACCCGAGTTATGAGCATTCAAAGATGACCATGTAATATTTTCAGCATTAACAAAAAAATAAGATTTTTGGAGCTTCATAACTTGCATATCTCGGCCAAAATAAGTCCGATCTTTGAGTGGTATACCTTTTTAGACTCGTTAAGATCAGAATTATAGATTGCCATTTAAAAATGGCCATGCCAGCAAATTTCATTTTTTGCCAAAAATGACCATGATCCGACATCAAATACCCGAGTTATGAGCATTCAAAGATGACCATGTAATATTTTCAGCATTAACAAAAAAATAAGATTTTTGGAGCTTCATAACTTGCATATCTCGGCCAAAATAAGTCCGATCTTTGAGTGGTATACCTTTTTAGACTCGTTAAGATCAGAATTATAGATTGCCATTTAAAAATGGCCATGCCAGCAAATTTCATTTTTTGCCAAAAATGACCATGATCCGACATCAAATACCCGAGTTATGAGCATTCAAAGATGACCATGTAATATTTTCAGCATTAACAAAAAAATAAGATTTTTGGAGCTTCATAACTTGCATATCTCGGCCAAAATAAGTCCGATCTTTGAGTGGTATACCTTTTTAGACTCGTTAAGATCAGAATTATAGATTGCCATTTAAAAATGGCCATGCCAGCAAATTTCATTTTTTGCCAAAAATGACCATGATCCGACATCAAATACCCGAGTTATGAGCATTCAAAGATGACCATGTAATATTTTCAGCATTAACAAAAAAATAAGATTTTTGGAGCTTCATAACTTGCATATCTCGGCCAAAATAAGTCCGATCTTTGAGTGGTATACCTTTTTAGACTCGTTAAGATCAGAATTATAGATTGCCATTTAAAAATGGCCATGCCAGCAAATTTCATTTTTTGCCAAAAATGACCATGATCCGACATCAAATACCCGAGTTATGAGCATTCAAAGATGACCATGTAATATTTTCAGCATTAACAAAAAAATAAGATTTTTGGAGCTTCATAACTTGCATATCTCGGCCAAAATAAGTCCGATCTTTGAGTGGTATACCTTTTTAGACTCGTTAAGATCAGAATTATAGATTGCCATTTAAAAATGGCCATGCCAGCAAATTTCATTTTTTGCCAAAAATGACCATGATCCGACATCAAATACCCGAGTTATGAGCATTCAAAGATGACCATGTAATATTTTCAGCATTAACAAAAAAATAAGATTTTTGGAGCTTCATAACTTGCATATCTCGGCCAAAATAAGTCCGATCTTTGAGTGGTATACCTTTTTAGACTCGTTAAGATCAGAATTATAGATTGCCATTTAAAAATGGCCATGCCAGCAAATTTCATTTTTTGCCAAAAATGACCATGATCCGACATCAAATACCCGAGTTATGAGCATTCAAAGATGACCATGTAATATTTTCAGCATTAACAAAAAAATAAGATTTTTGGAGCTTCATAACTTGCATATCTCGGCCAAAATAAGTCCGATCTTTGAGTGGTATACCTTTTTAGACTCGTTAAGATCAGAATTATAGATTGCCATTTAAAAATGGCCATGCCAGCAAATTTCATTTTTTGCCAAAAATGACCATGATCCGACATCAAATACCCGAGTTATGAGCATTCAAAGATGACCATGTAATATTTTCAGCATTAACAAAAAAATAAGATTTTTGGAGCTTCATAACTTGCATATCTCGGCCAAAATAAGTCCGATCTTTGAGTGGTATACCTTTTTAGACTCGTTAAGATCAGAATTATAGATTGCCATTTAAAAATGGCCATGCCAGCAAATTTCATTTTTTGCCAAAAATGACCATGATCCGACATCAAATACCCGAGTTATGAGCATTCAAAGATGACCATGTAATATTTTCAGCATTAACAAAAAAATAAGATTTTTGGAGCTTCATAACTTGCATATCTCGGCCAAAATAAGTCCGATCTTTGAGTGGTATACCTTTTTAGACTCGTTAAGATCAGAATTATAGATTGCCATTTAAAAATGGCCATGCCAGCAAATTTCATTTTTTGCCAAAAATGACCATGATCCGACATCAAATACCCGAGTTATGAGCATTCAAAGATGACCATGTAATATTTTCAGCATTAACAAAAAAATAAGATTTTTGGAGCTTCATAACTTGCATATCTCGGCCAAAATAAGTCCGATCTTTGAGTGGTATACCTTTTTAGACTCGTTAAGATCAGAATTATAGATTGCCATTTAAAAATGGCCATGCCAGCAAATTTCATTTTTTGCCAAAAATGACCATGATCCGACATCAAATACCCGAGTTATGAGCATTCAAAGATGACCATGTAATATTTTCAGCATTAACAAAAAATAAAAGATTTTTGGAGCTTCATAACTTGCATATCTCGGCCAAAATAAGTCCGATCTTTGAGTGGTATACCTTTTTAGACTCGTTAAGATCAGAATTATAGATTGCCATTTAAAAATGGCCATGCCAGCAAATTTCATTTTTTGCCAAAAATGACCATGATCCGACATCAAATACCCGAGTTATGAGCATTCAAAGATAACCATGTAATATTTTCAGCATTAACAAAAAAATAAGATTTTTGGAGCTTCATAACTTGCATATCTCGGCCAAAATAAGTCCGATCTTTGAGTGGTATACCTTTTTAGACTCGTTAAGATCAGAATTATAGATTGCCATTTAAAAATGGCCATGCCAGCAAATTTCATTTTTTGCCAAAAATGACCATGATCCGACATCAAATACCCGAGTTATGAGCATTCAAAGATGACCATGTAATATTTTCAGCATTAACAAAAAAATAAGATTTTTGGAGCTTCATAACTTGCATATCTCGGCCAAAATAAGTCCGATCTTTGAGTGGTATACCTTTTTAGACTCGTTAAGATCAGAATTATAGATTGCCATTTAAAAATGGCCATGCCAGCAAATTTCATTTTTTGCCAAAAATGACCATGATCCGACATCAAATACCCGAGTTATGAGCATTCAAAGATGACCAAGATGTAATATTTTCAGCATTAACAAAAAAATAAGATTTTTGGAGCTTCATAACTTGCATATCTCGGCCAAAATAAGTCCGATCTTTGAGTGGTATACCTTTTTAGACTCGTTAAGATCAGAATTATAGATTGCCATTTAAAAATGGCCATGCCAGCAAATTTCATTTTATGCCAAAAATGACCATGATCCGACATCAAATACCCGAGCTATGAGCATTCAAAGATGACCATGTAATATTTTCAGCATTAGCAAAAAAATAAGATTTTTGGAGCTTCATAACTTGCATATCTCGGCCAAAATAAGTCCGATCTTTGAGTGGTATACCTTTTTAGACTCGTTAAGATCAGAATTATAGATTGCCATTTAAAAATGGCCATGCCAGCAAATTTCATTTTTTGCCAAAAATGACCATGATCCGACATCAAATACCCGAGTTATGAGCATTCAAAGATAACCATGTAATATTTTCAGCATTAACAAAAAAATAAGATTTTTGGAGCTTCATAACTTGCATATCTCGGCCAAAATAAGTCCGATCTTTGAGTGGTATACCTTTTTAGACTCGTTAAGATCAGAATTATAGATTGCCATTTAAAAATGGCCATGCCAGCAAATTTCATTTTTTGCCAAAAATGACCATGATCCGACATCAAATACCCGAGTTATGAGCATTCAAAGATGACCATGTAATATTTTCAGCATTAACAAAAAAATAAGATTTTTGGAGCTTCATAACTTGCATATCTCGGCCAAAATAAGTCCGATCTTTGAGTGGTATACCTTTTTAGACTCGTTAAGATCAGAATTATAGATTGCCATTTAAAAATGGCCATGCCAGCAAATTTCATTTTTTGCCAAAAATGACCATGATCCGACATCAAATACCCGAGTTATGAGCATTCAAAGATGACCAGATGTAATATTTTCAGCATTAACAAAAAAATAAGATTTTTGGAGCTTCATAACTTGCATATCTCGGCCAAAATAAGTCCGATCTTTGAGTGGTATACCTTTTTAGACTCGTTAAGATCAGAATTATAGATTGCCATTTAAAAATGGCCATGCCAGCAAATTTCATTTTTTGCCAAAAATGACCATGATCCGACATCAAATACCCGAGTTATGAGCATTCAAAGATGACCATGTAATATTTTCAGCATTAGCAAAAAAATAAGATTTTTGGAGCTTCATAACTTGCATATCTCGGCCAAAATAAGTCCGATCTTTGAGTGGTATACCTTTTTAGACTCGTTAAGATCAGAATTATAGATTGCCATTTAAAAATGGCCATGCCAGCAAATTTCATTTTTTGCCAAAAATGACCATGATCCGACATCAAATACCCGAGTTATGAGCATTCAAAGATGACCATGTAATATTTTCAGCATTAACAAAAAAATAAGATTTTTGGAGCTTCATAACTTGCATATCTCGGCCAAAATAAGTCCGATCTTTGAGTGGTATACCTTTTTAGACTCGTTAAGATCAGAATTATAGATTGCCATTTAAAAATGGCCATGCCAGCAAATTTCATTTTTTGCCAAAAATGACCATGATCCGACATCAAATACCCGAGTTATGAGCATTCAAAGATGACCATGTAATATTTTCAGCATTAACAAAAAAATAAGATTTTTGGAGCTTCATAACTTGCATATCTCGGCCAAAATAAGTCCGATCTTTGAGTGGTATACCTTTTTAGACTCGTTAAGATCAGAATTATAGATTGCCATTTAAAAATGGCCATGCCAGCAAATTTCATTTTTTCCAAAAATGACCATGATCCGACATCAAATACCCGAGTTATGAGCATTCAAAAATTAGAAGAGTTTTTCTAAATATTGTTTGCAATGAAATCGAAAAAACTATGTGTTTCTGTGAACTTTAAATAATTTGCGAAACGAAAAACGAATTAAAAAACAGCAAAAGTGCTCTTTTGGCTTCAACTTTTGGACAATTATATTTCCTCCATCTCTTTGCCCAACTTCAGCTTATTTCAAATAGGGTGGCGTAAGCGGGGGCGAATTCGGGCCAAGAGCGCGAGAGAGCTTTATTGCGCTCCCGCTTCGCCCTAGACTAACAGCAATACG
>JAWNPD010000483.1:160000-170000 GCA_035045305.1 Drosophila maculinotata | reverse complement strand
TATGCGTCCTTTATCGACCGGCTGTTCAGCTGTCGAAAATCTACGCATAGCCTCCACTTGCCAGTCTTCTTCTTCACCATTACAATGGGGGCGCTGTGGGGGCTGTTCGATGGCTCTATGCATCCCTTTGCCAATAACTCATCCACCTGCTTATTGATCTCTGCTTGCATCTTTGGGATTTTTGGGAAGTATCGTTGTTTAATGGGTCGATTGTCACTCATCACGGTGATCGGTGACGTGCCGGACATTCTAGTGAACGTCGCCAGTTCCTCTTGAAGAAATCTGTCCACCTCCGCATCGGGGTGTGTTGTCACCCTTCCTTCCTGTGTGTTTGCTTGTCCCTGTGTGCTTGTTTGCTCTCGTGTGCTTGTTTGTTCCTGTGTTCTTGCTTGTTCCTGTGTTCTTGTTTGTTCCTGTGGTTTTCTTCGTTCATATGATGGCTCTTTGGGCAGTGTGACTGCAACCGAAAGCTTATCTTCCGGTGTACCCTCTTTTACACGGCGTGCTGGGATCTTAACTCGGAGGCCGGCACACTCCAGTATGGTGCCCATGCCGGCTAAGAAATCCCATCCTAGCACGAGCTCGTCGATTATCCCCGGCAGTATGAGAAGGGTCAGATCGAGGCTCTGCCCGCCGAGCTTGGCTTCGACCTCCAACTGCTCGGAAACTCCACTGAGTCTGCCATCGGCCAGACGTACCTTCCGCTGTGTTGCCGTCCTTTTCCCCTGGTCGCCCAGTGCCGCTGCCAGCCTTTCACTCACGAAGCTGCTCGTCGCGCCAGTATCAATGGTGGCTTTGTACTGGCCGACGCCTATCTGGACCGTTGCCGATAGGTGGGCCCCCTCGTCCTTCAATGCACCTATTAGTGCTGGGGGGCTGATTCCAGGGCCATCCGCTCGCCCCTTTGTGGCGGATGCCGACGACGATTTCCCGGACGACAACACTCATTCGTCCGGACGCCGATTCGACCACAGGTCCAGCAGAAATATAATTGCTGGTTCCTGCACTCTTGGCTCCAATGCCCTTCCTGTCCGCATCGTCGGCAGGCCTGTGCAGGGTTAGCGACGTGTGTCCGGGTTTCGTCGCGGCGTGTCCTGGGCGCGGGTCGGGGTACAGCGGGCGGTGTTTGGTCGGGTCGTCTCCATGGCTCTACCGCGTGGCGCTCATGGTGATCCTCCATCGCCATGAGTCTGGTACGAGGAGGTCGGTTTTCCTGATGCAGTCTCTCCCGATCCCTTTCCAACTCCTCGAACTCCTCCGCTAAGTGCATAAGTTCACTTAGGCTCGTGAATTGGTATGGGCGAGCATAGGCGCGGAGATCGTGGAGACTGTTGCTGAAAATCTGCTTCATTTCCTCCTCTTGGGTGTATCTGAGTGGCCGTATCAGGGTCTGCATCTCGACCATGTACACCTTAAATGGCTCGTGCATTTTCTGTCGCCTCCTCCTCACTTCCTCCTTCAGGTTCGGGAAGTAGTCTCGAGTCAGGAAGTACTCGTGGAAGCTCTCCACATATGCGGTCCACGACGTCCAATGGCGATTATTGGCAACGTACCATTTAAGGGCCATCCCCTGCAAGAGCTCTGGCATTGCTCGTGGAATCAGGTTCAGGTCCAGCCCGTACGTCTCGGCTGACCATTCCACCTGTTCGAGAAATTCCAAGGGCTTGGAGGTACCGTCGAACCTGAAACCCCACTCTCGAACTTGTTTTGCCACCCGAGGATAGTCCAGTTCGGCGGGTCTGGGCGGGGGCACATCTTGAGTGGGCGGTGATAGTCGCCTCGGCGTATTTCCTAGGGGAGCTCGTTGTGCCTCTAATCTTGCTGCTGCTGCGCTGGTCTCTGGGATACTCAATCCCGTCAACGGTACTCGTATGCTAAGGGCCTCCTCATCGGGGTACTCCGCTCCTCTGACTCCCTCGTCCTTGCCTGGAGATTGGCGACTGTGGATCTTCGCCAGTTCGTTGAGCCGGGTTCCGAACGGGACTCGGTCTTCGTTCTCGGACACCCATTCTCCGAACTGCCTCCGCATGGTGTCGAGCGTACCAGTCACTGCTACGCCGAACTCGGTGCCGTAACGCAGGACCTCCTCCTTCTTCAGGTTGTATACCCATGCTCGTACCATCTTGCTTTGTCGTGTTGTGTTGTAGTCCTTTTTGTCCTTTTATCGCAAGGCCCCACGACTCTCTAGTGAACGTCGCCAGTTCCTCTTGAAGAAATCTGTCCACCTCCGCATCGGGGTGTGTTGTCACCCTTCCTTCCTGTGTGTTTGCTTGTCCCTGTGTGCTTGTTTGCTCTCGTGTGCTTGTTTGTTCCTGTGTTCTTGCTTGTTCCTGTGTTCTTGTTTGTTCCTGTGGTTTTCTTCGTTCATATGATGGCTCTTTGGGCAGTGTGACTGCAACCGAAAGCTTATCTTCCGGTGTACCCTCTTTTACACGGCGTGCTGGGATCTTAACTCGGAGGCCGGCACACTCCAGTATGGTGCCCATGCCGGCTAAGAAATCCCATCCTAGCACGAGCTCGTCGATTATCCCCGGCAGTATGAGAAGGGTCAGATCGAGGCTCTGCCCGCCGAGCTTGGCTTCGACCTCCAACTGCTCGGAAACTCCACTGAGTCTGCCATCGGCCAGACGTACCTTCCGCTGTGTTGCCGTCCTTTTCCCCTGGTCGCCCAGTGCCGCTGCCAGCCTTTCACTCACGAAGCTGCTCGTCGCGCCAGTATCAATGGTGGCTTTGTACTGGCCGACGCCTATCTGGACCGTTGCCGATAGGTGGGCCCCCTCGTCCTTCAATGCACCTATTAGTGCTGGGGGCTGATTCCAGGGCCATCCGCTCGCCCCTTTGTGGCGGATGCCGACGACGATTTCCCGGACGACAACACTCATTCGTCCGGACGCCGATTCGACCACAGGTCCAGCAGAAATATAATTGCTGGTTCCTGCACTCTTGGCTCCAATGCCCTTCCTGTCCGCATCGTCGGCAGGCCTGTGCAGGGTTAGCGACGTGTGTCCGGGTTTCGTCGCGGCGTGTCCTGGGCGCGGGTCGGGGTACAGCGGGCGGTGTTTGGTCGGGTCGTCTCCATGGCTCTACCGCGTGGCGCTCATGGTGATCCTCCATCGCCATGAGTCTGGTACGAGGAGGTCGGTTTTCCTGATGCAGTCTCTCCCGATCCCTTTCCAACTCCTCGAACTCCTCCGCTAAGTGCATAAGTTCACTTAGGCTCGTGAATTGGTATGGGCGAGCATAGGCGCGGAGATCGTGGAGACTGTTGCTGAAAATCTGCTTCATTTCCTCCTCTTGGGTGTATCTGAGTGGCCGTATCAGGGTCTGCATCTCGACCATGTACACCTTAAATGGCTCGTGCATTTTCTGTCGCCTCCTCCTCACTTCCTCCTTCAGGTTCGGGAAGTAGTCTCGAGTCAGGAAGTACTCGTGGAAGCTCTCCACATATGCGGTCCACGACGTCCAATGGCGATTATTGGCAACGTACCATTTAAGGGCCATCCCCTGCAAGAGCTCTGGCATTGCTCGTGGAATCAGGTTCAGGTCCAGCCCGTACGTCTCGGCTGACCATTCCACCTGTTCGAGAAATTCCAAGGGCTTGGAGGTACCGTCGAACCTGAAACCCCACTCTCGAACTTGTTTTGCCACCCGAGGATAGTCCAGTTCGGCGGGTCTGGGCGGGGGCACATCTTGAGTGGGCGGTGATAGTCGCCTCGGCGTATTTCCTAGGGGAGCTCGTTGTGCCTCTAATCTTGCTGCTGCTGCGCTGGTCTCTGGGATACTCAATCCCGTCAACGGTACTCGTATGCTAAGGGCCTCCTCATCGGGGTACTCCGCTCCTCTGACTCCCTCGTCCTTGCCTGGAGATTGGCGACTGTGGATCTTCGCCAGTTCGTTGAGCCGGGTTCCGAACGGGACTCGGTCTTCGTTCTCGGACACCCATTCTCCGAACTGCCTCCGCATGGTGTCGAGCGTACCAGTCACTGCTACGCCGAACTCGGTGCCGTAACGCAGGACCTCCTCCTTCTTCAGGTTGTATACCCATGCTCGTACCATCTTGCTTTGTCGTGTTGTGTTGTAGTCCTTTTTGTCCTTTTATCGCAAGGCCCCACGTTGGGCGCCAGTTGTCACGATCCCTTAGGCTTATACCGGGCTAAGCGTCAGTAGGCCTGGGTTCGTGCAACAAATTTATAAAGTGATGCACTTGCGACAAATAAGAACTCCTGGTTGTGTTTCGTTTGTATGATCTTGTTTTATTTCTGTTTTATGAATTTGATATGCTTCCCTCGGCGATGGTGCTCGTCCTTGCCAGGGGCTGTGTGTTGGCCGTAGAAGCGTCCCTCGGCCTCGCCTGTTCGCTAAGACACTTGTTCGCTCTCCGACCACCGCTCGAATTCGCGACACTCCGATCGTCGCACGGATTCGCTGGGCACGCCTATGCTTCGCAACGAGAACAGCAGATGTGTGACCTCGTCCAAGGGTGGTAGTGTAGCCTCCGCTGGCAAAGCGTTGCTGGTCCTCTCTATCCTGTTGGGAAACAAATGCTCGACGATGGCTCTGAGCGTCGGGGGATAACAATTCTGTAGGCGTTGCCCCACGGGTCGTGGTCAGCCGTGTCGCAGAGCTCCAAAAAGCATTTGCGCTTACTTTCGCTGATTGCGTATTTTAGAGACCTCCTGCATGCGAGGAATATTGCACGCCGCCCGATGAACGCGAGCGTCCCGCGTGAGCGCTGGTATCGTCTTCTAGCCCGGTTGCATTCCTGCCGAGCGTCGGCAATTTGCTCATTCCACCATCGCATGCGTGTTCCAGCTGCAGCATTATCCCTTCCGCCATACTCTCTGCGTTTCCTCCAGCATTTAGGTTGTCTAGTTGTGCCGCGAATGTCTGGGTGTCCAAAGACTCGGCACGGTAGCTCTTCCACTGGTGAGATGAGCATTGCCGATTTGCCGTATGCTCGCCAACAGTGCACCAGATGGTTGTGTGGTCACTTGCGTTGTATGCATCGTCAATGCTCCAGCGGGACGAGCTAAACAGTGAGGTGCTCACAAACGTCAGGTCCACTACTGAGCCCACCCCTGCTCGGCTAAACGTGTGTTGGGTACCGTGGTTAAGCAGCGCTATATCGAGCAGTGTGAAGGCATCCAGCAGTGCTCGCCGTCTTGCGTTGGTAAAAACGCTGCCCCAATCTTCTTGTGTGTGTGTGTGTGTGTGTGTGTGTGTGTGTGTGTGTGTGTGTGTGTGTGTGTGTGTGTGTGTGTGTGTGTGTGTGTGTGTGTGTGTGTGTGTGTGTGTGTGTGTGTGTGTGTGTGTGTGTGTGTGTGTGTGTGTGTGTGTGTGTGTGTGTGTCCGGGTTTCGTCGCGGCGTGTCCTGGGCGCGGGTCGGGGTACAGCGGGCGGTGTTTGGTCGGGTCGTCTCCATGGCTCTACCGCGTGGCGCTCATGGTGATCCTCCATCGCCATGAGTCTGGTACGAGGAGGTCGGTTTTCCTGATGCAGTCTCTCCCGATCCCTTTCCAACTCCTCGAACTCCTCCGCTAAGTGCATAAGTTCACTTAGGCTCGTGAATTGGTATGGGCGAGCATAGGCGCGGAGATCGTGGAGACTGTTGCTGAAAATCTGCTTCATTTCCTCCTCTTGGGTGTATCTGAGTGGCCGTATCAGGGTCTGCATCTCGACCATGTACACCTTAAATGGCTCGTGCATTTTCTGTCGCCTCCTCCTCACTTCCTCCTTCAGGTTCGGGAAGTAGTCTCGAGTCAGGAAGTACTCGTGGAAGCTCTCCACATATGCGGTCCACGACGTCCAATGGCGATTATTGGCAACGTACCATTTAAGGGCCATCCCCTGCAAGAGCTCTGGCATTGCTCGTGGAATCAGGTTCAGGTCCAGCCCGTACGTCTCGGCTGACCATTCCACCTGTTCGAGAAATTCCAAGGGCTTGGAGGTACCGTCGAACCTGAAACCCCACTCTCGAACTTGTTTTGCCACCCGAGGATAGTCCAGTTCGGCGGGTCTGGGCGGGGGCACATCTTGAGTGGGCGGTGATAGTCGCCTCGGCGTATTTCCTAGGGGAGCTCGTTGTGCCTCTAATCTTGCTGCTGCTGCGCTGGTCTCTGGGATACTCAATCCCGTCAACGGTACTCGTATGCTAAGGGCCTCCTCATCGGGGTACTCCGCTCCTCTGACTCCCTCGTCCTTGCCTGGAGATTGGCGACTGTGGATCTTCGCCAGTTCGTTGAGCCGGGTTCCGAACGGGACTCGGTCTTCGTTCTCGGACACCCATTCTCCGAACTGCCTCCGCATGGTGTCGAGCGTACCAGTCACTGCTACGCCGAACTCGGTGCCGTAACGCAGGACCTCCTCCTTCTTCAGGTTGTATACCCATGCTCGTACCATCTTGCTTTGTCGTGTTGTGTTGTAGTCCTTTTTGTCCTTTTATCGCAAGGCCCCACGTTGGGCGCCAGTTGTCACGATCCCTTAGGCTTATACCGGGCTAAGCGTCAGTAGGCCTGGGTTCGTGCAACAAATTTATAAAGTGATGCACTTGCGACAAATAAGAACTCCTGGTTGTGTTTCGTTTGTATGATCTTGTTTTATTTCTGTTTTATGAATTTGATATGCTTCCCTCGGCGATGGTGCTCGTCCTTGCCAGGGGCTGTGTGTTGGCCGTAGAAGCGTCCCTCGGCCTCGCCTGTTCGCTAAGACACTTGTTCGCTCTCCGACCACCGCTCGAATTCGCGACACTCCGATCGTCGCACGGATTCGCTGGGCACGCCTATGCTTCGCAACGAGAACAGCAGATGTGTGACCTCGTCCAAGGGTGGTAGTGTAGCCTCCGCTGGCAAAGCGTTGCTGGTCCTCTCTATCCTGTTGGGAAACAAATGCTCGACGATGGCTCTGAGCGTCGGGGGATAACAATTCTGTAGGCGTTGCCCCACGGGTCGTGGTCAGCCGTGTCGCAGAGCTCCAAAAAGCATTTGCGCTTACTTTCGCTGATTGCGTATTTTAGAGACCTCCTGCATGCGAGGAATATTGCACGCCGCCCGATGAACGCGAGCGTCCCGCGTGAGCGCTGGTATCGTCTTCTAGCCCGGTTGCATTCCTGCCGAGCGTCGGCAATTTGCTCATTCCACCATCGCATGCGTGTTCCAGCTGCAGCATTATCCCTTCCGCCATACTCTCTGCGTTTCCTCCAGCATTTAGGTTGTCTAGTTGTGCCGCGAATGTCTGGGTGTCCAAAGACTCGGCACGGTAGCTCTTCCACTGGTGAGATGAGCATTGCCGATTTGCCGTATGCTCGCCAACAGTGCACCAGATGGTTGTGTGGTCACTTGCGTTGTATGCATCGTCAATGCTCCAGCGGGACGAGCTAAACAGTGAGGTGCTCACAAACGTCAGGTCCACTACTGAGCCCACCCCTGCTCGGCTAAACGTGTGTTGGGTACCGTGGTTAAGCAGCGCTATATCGAGCAGTGTGAAGGCATCCAGCAGTGCTCGCCGTCTTGCGTTGGTAAAAACGCTGCCCCAATCTTCTTGTGTGTGTGTGTGTGTGTGTGTGTGTGTGTGTGTGTGTGTGTGTGTGTGTGTGTGTGTGTGTGTGTGTGTGTGTGTGTGTGTGTGTGTGTGTGTGTGTGTGTGTGTGTGTGTGTGTGTGTGTGTGTGTGTGTGTGTGTGTGTGTGTGTGTGTGTGTGTGTGTGTGTGTGTGTGTGTGTGTGTGTGTTCCGGGTTTCGTCGCGGCGTGTCCTGGGCGCGGGTCGGGGTACAGCGGGCGGTGTTTGGTCGGGTCGTCTCCATGGCTCTACCGCGTGGCGCTCATGGTGATCCTCCATCGCCATGAGTCTGGTACGAGGAGGTCGGTTTTCCTGATGCAGTCTCTCCCGATCCCTTTCCAACTCCTCGAACTCCTCCGCTAAGTGCATAAGTTCACTTAGGCTCGTGAATTGGTATGGGCGAGCATAGGCGCGGAGATCGTGGAGACTGTTGCTGAAAATCTGCTTCATTTCCTCCTCTTGGGTGTATCTGAGTGGCCGTATCAGGGTCTGCATCTCGACCATGTACACCTTAAATGGCTCGTGCATTTTCTGTCGCCTCCTCCTCACTTCCTCCTTCAGGTTCGGGAAGTAGTCTCGAGTCAGGAAGTACTCGTGGAAGCTCTCCACATATGCGGTCCACGACGTCCAATGGCGATTATTGGCAACGTACCATTTAAGGGCCATCCCCTGCAAGAGCTCTGGCATTGCTCGTGGAATCAGGTTCAGGTCCAGCCCGTACGTCTCGGCTGACCATTCCACCTGTTCGAGAAATTCCAAGGGCTTGGAGGTACCGTCGAACCTGAAACCCCACTCTCGAACTTGTTTTGCCACCCGAGGATAGTCCAGTTCGGCGGGTCTGGGCGGGGGCACATCTTGAGTGGGCGGTGATAGTCGCCTCGGCGTATTTCCTAGGGGAGCTCGTTGTGCCTCTAATCTTGCTGCTGCTGCGCTGGTCTCTGGGATACTCAATCCCGTCAACGGTACTCGTATGCTAAGGGCCTCCTCATCGGGGTACTCCGCTCCTCTGACTCCCTCGTCCTTGCCTGGAGATTGGCGACTGTGGATCTTCGCCAGTTCGTTGAGCCGGGTTCCGAACGGGACTCGGTCTTCGTTCTCGGACACCCATTCTCCGAACTGCCTCCGCATGGTGTCGAGCGTACCAGTCACTGCTACGCCGAACTCGGTGCCGTAACGCAGGACCTCCTCCTTCTTCAGGTTGTATACCCATGCTCGTACCATCTTGCTTTGTCGTGTTGTGTTGTAGTCCTTTTTGTCCTTTTATCGCAAGGCCCCACGTTGGGCGCCAGTTGTCACGATCCCTTAGGCTTATACCGGGCTAAGCGTCAGTAGGCCTGGGTTCGTGCAACAAATTTATAAAGTGATGCACTTGCGACAAATAAGAACTCCTGGTTGTGTTTCGTTTGTATGATCTTGTTTTATTTCTGTTTTATGAATTTGATATGCTTCCCTCGGCGATGGTGCTCGTCCTTGCCAGGGGCTGTGTGTTGGCCGTAGAAGCGTCCCTCGGCCTCGCCTGTTCGCTAAGACACTTGTTCGCTCTCCGACCACCGCTCGAATTCGCGACACTCCGATCGTCGCACGGATTCGCTGGGCACGCCTATGCTTCGCAACGAGAACAGCAGATGTGTGACCTCGTCCAAGGGTGGTAGTGTAGCCTCCGCTGGCAAAGCGTTGCTGGTCCTCTCTATCCTGTTGGGAAACAAATGCTCGACGATGGCTCTGAGCGTCGGGGGATAACAATTCTGTAGGCGTTGCCCCACGGGTCGTGGTCAGCCGTGTCGCAGAGCTCAAAAAGCATTTGCGCTTACTTTCGCTGATTGCGTATTTTAGAGACCTCCTGCATGCGAGGAATATTGCACGCCGCCCGATGAACGCGAGCGTCCCGCGTGAGCGCTGGTATCGTCTTCTAGCCCGGTTGCATTCCTGCCGAGCGTCGGCAATTTGCTCATTCCACCATCGCATGCGTGTTCCAGCTGCAGCATTATCCCTTCCGCCATACTCTCTGCGTTTCCTCCAGCATTTAGGTTGTCTAGTTGTGCCGCGAATGTCTGGGTGTCCAAAGACTCGGCACGGTAGCTCTTCCACTGGTGAGATGAGCATTGCCGATTTGCCGTATGCTCGCCAACAGTGCACCAGATGGTTGTGTGGTCACTTGCGTTGTATGCATCGTCAATGCTCCAGCGGGACGAGCTAAACAGTGAGGTGCTCACAAACGTCAGGTCCACTACTGAGCCCACCCCTGCTCGGCTAAACGTGTGTTGGGTACCGTGGTTAAGCAGCGCTATATCGAGCAGTGTGAAGGCATCCAGCAGTGCTCGCCGTCTTGCGTTGGTAAAAACGCTGCCCCAATCTTCTTGTGTGTGTGTGTGTGTGTGTGTGTGTGTGTGTGTGTGTGTGTGTGTGTGTGTGTGTGTGTGTGTGTGTGTGTGTGTGTGTGTGTGTG
>JAWNPD010000483.1:0-155000 GCA_035045305.1 Drosophila maculinotata | reverse complement strand
GCTTTGCCTGTCGTGTCGGTTGCCCAGTTGGCATCAACACCTACTCTATAGAGCTCGCTCAGTATTGCCAGGTCTGAATAATGTTCGCGCACAGATTGAGACAGCAAGTCCTGCGCCGCCCTGCAATGATTCAGATTTAACTGAACTAACTGCATGAGTTTGACTTGCGGTTAACGCTAGATGAGGCCAAGGGGCACATTTTGCTGCCCGCCTGGTGGCCCACTTCTTGCCTACCCTTACTGCTACATATGTAGCACCTATCTTGTTTAGCGCAAGCCGCTGCCTTGTGCCCAGGCTCGCCGCATTTTATGCAGCAGTTGCTCCTGTCGACGGGATTTCGGCATCTGGTAGCAATGTGGCCGACCTCCAGGCAGCGGAAGCATATAATCCTTGCTTCCTGCTCGGTGATACGGCATCGCGTCCATCCAATACGCACCTTGCCAAGGTCACGAATTTTCGGAGCCCAGGTGGCTGGCACCATTACTGTGGCCTGGGTGCTTCGGCCTTTGGTGGACGCATCCCACCGGTGTTGCCACCTCTGAAGACACTGCTGCTTGGCTGCCAGACGGACAGCCCTTTTTTCCACTGCGTGAATCCTCTGCCAGGCGTCTCCCGGTACACCGGCACCCTTTCTGCTGTGTGTGTGTGTGTGTGGTTGTGTGTGTGAGGTGGTTTCTTGCTGTGTTGCTCTTGCAAATGCGCCAGCTAGTTCTGCAGAACAGCGCGCTACTAACAAATGTCAAGTCGACCGCTGAGCATCCGCATAGCCAGAGTGCCGCTTTGCCTGTCGTGTCGGTTGCCCAGTTGGCATCAACACCTACTCTATAGGGCTCGCTCAGTATTGCCAGGTCTGAATAATGTTCGCGCACAGATTGAGACAGCAAGTCCTGCGCCGCCCTGCAATGATTCAGATTTAACTGAACTAACTGCATGAGTTTGACTTGCGGTTAACGCTAGATGAGGCCAAGGGGCACATTTTGCTGCCCGCCTGGTGGCCCACTTCTTGCCTACCCTTACTGCTACATATGTAGCACCTATCTTGTTTAGCGCAAGCCGCTGCCTTGTGCCCAGGCTCGCCGCATTTTATGCAGCAGTTGCTCCTGTCGACGGGATTTCGGCATCTGGTGGCAATGTGGCCGACCTCCAGGCAGCGGAAGCATATAATCCTTGCTTCCTGCTCGGTGATACGGCATCGCGTCCATCCAATACGCACCTTGCCAAGGTCACGAATTTTCGGAGCCCAGGTGGCTGGCACCATTACTGTGGCCTGGGTGCTTCGGCCTTTGGTGGACGCATCCCACCGGTGTTGCCACCTCTGAAGACACTGCTGCTTGGCTGCCAGACGGACAGCCCTTTTTTCCACTGCGTGAATCCTCTGCCATGCGTCTCCCGGTACACCGGCACCCTTTCTGCTGTGTGTGTGTGTGTGTGGTTGTGTGTGTGAGGTGGTTTCTTGCTGTGTTGCTCTTGCAAATGCGCCAGCTAGTTCTGCAGAACAGCGCGCTACTAACAAATGTCAAGTCGACCGCTGAGCATCCGCATAGCCAGAGTGCCGCTTTGCCTGTCGTGTCGGTTGCCCAGTTGGCATCAACACCTACTCTATAGGGCTCGCTCAGTATTGCCAGGTCTGAATAATGTTCGCGCACAGATTGAGACAGCAAGTCCTGCGCCGCCCTGCAATGATTCAGATTTAACTGAACTAACTGCATGAGTTTGACTTGCGGTTAACGCTAGATGAGGCCAAGGGGCACATTTTGCTGCCCGCCTGGTGGCCCACTTCTTGCCTACCCTTACTGCTACATATGTAGCACCTATCTTGTTTAGCGCAAGCCGCTGCCTTGTGCCCAGGCTCGCCGCATTTTATGCAGCAGTTGCTCCTGTCGACGGGATTTCGGCATCTGGTGGCAATGTGGCCGACCTCCAGGCAGCGGAAGCATCTAATCCTTGCTTCCTGCTCGGTGATACGGCATCGCGTCCATCCAATACGCACCTTGCCAAGGTCACGAATTTTCGGAGCCCAGGTGGCTGGCACCATTACTGTGGCCTGGGTGCTTCGGCCTTTGGTGGACGCATCCCACCGGTGTTGCCACCTCTGAAGACACTGCTGCTTGGCTGCCAGACGGACAGCCCTTTTTTCCACTGCGTGAATCCTCTGCCAGGCGTCTCCCGGTACACCGGCACCCTTTCTGCTGTGTGTGTGTGTGTGTGTGGTTGTGTGTGTGAGGTGGTTTCTTGCTGTGTTGCTCTTGCAAATGCGCCAGCTAGTTCTGCAGAACAGCGCGCTACTAACAAATGTCAAGTCGACCGCTGAGCATCCGCATAGCCAGAGTGCCGCTTTGCCTGTCGTGTCGGTTGCCCAGTTGGCATCAACACCTACTCTATAGGGCTCGCTCAGTATTGCCAGGTCTGAATAATGTTCGCGCACAGATTGAGACAGCAAGTCCTGCGCCGCCCTGCAATGATTCAGATTTAACTGAACTAACTGCATGAGTTTGACTTGCGGTTAACGCTAGATGAGGCCAAGGGGCACATTTTGCTGCCCGCCTGGTGGCCCACTTCTTGCCTACCCTTACTGCTACATATGTAGCACCTATCTTGTTTAGCGCAAGCCGCTGCCTTGTGCCCAGGCTCGCCGCATTTTATGCAGCAGTTGCTCCTGTCGACGGGATTTCGGCATCTGGTGGCAATGTGGCCGACCTCCAGGCAGCGGAAGCATATAATCCTTGCTTCCTGCTCGGTGATACGGCATCGCGTCCATCCAATACGCACCTTGCCAAGGTCACGAATTTTCGGAGCCCAGGTGGCTGGCACCATTACTGTGGCCTGGGTGCTTCGGCCTTTGGTGGACGCATCCCACCGGTGTTGCCACCTCTGAAGACACTGCTGCTTGGCTGCCAGACGGACAGCCCTTTTTTCCGCTGCGTGAATCCTCTGCCAGGCGTCTCCCGGTACACCGGCACCCTTTCTGCTGTGTGTGTGTGTGTGTGGTTGTGTGTGTGAGGTGGTTTCTTGCTGTGTTGCTCTTGCAAATGCGCCAGCTAGTTCTGCAGAACAGCGCGCTACTAACAAATGTCAAGTCGACCGCTGAGCATCCGCATAGCCAGAGTGCCGCTTTGCCTGTCGTGTCGGTTGCCCAGTTGGCATCAACACCTACTCTATAGGGCTCGCTCAGTATTGCCAGGTCTGAATAATGTTCGCGCACAGATTGAGACAGCAAGTCCTGCGCCGCCCTGCAATGATTCAGATTTAACTGAACTAACTGCATGAGTTTGACTTGCGGTTAACGCTAGATGAGGCCAAGGGGCACATTTTGCTGCCCGCCTGGTGGCCCACTTCTTGCCTACCCTTACTGCTACATATGTAGCACCTATCTTGTTTAGCGCAAGCCGCTGCCTTGTGCCCAGGCTCGCCGCATTTTATGCAGCAGTTGCTCCTGTCGACGGGATTTCGGCATCTGGTAGCAATGTGGCCGACCTCCAGGCAGCGGAAGCATATAATCCTTGCTTCCTGCTCGGTGATACGGCATCGCGTCCATCCAATACGCACCTTGCCAAGGTCACGAATTTTCGGAGCCCAGGTGGCTGGCACCATTACTGTGGCCTGGGTGCTTCGGCCTTTGGTGGACGCATCCCACCGGTGTTGCCACCTCTGAAGACACTGCTGCTTGGCTGCCAGACGGACAGCCCTTTTTTTCCACTGCGTGAATCCTCTGCCATGCGTCTCCCGGTACACCGGCACCCTTTCTGCTGTGTGTGTGTGTGTGTGGTTGTGTGTGTGAGGTGGTTTCTTGCTGTGTTGCTCTTGCAAATGCGCCAGCTAGTTCTGCAGAACAGCGCGCTACTAACAAATGTCAAGTCGACCGCTGAGCATCCGCATAGCCAGAGTGCCGCTTTGCCTGTCGTGTCGGTTGCCCAGTTGGCATCAACACCTACTCTATAGGGCTCGCTCAGTATTGCCAGGTCTGAATAATGTTCGCGCACAGATTGAGACAGCAAGTCCTGCGCCGCCCTGCAATGATTCAGATTTAACTGAACTAACTGCATGAGTTTGACTTGCGGTTAACGCTAGATGAGGCCAAGGGGCACATTTTGCTGCCCGCCTGGTGGCCCACTTCTTGCCTACCCTTACTGCTACATATGTAGCACCTATCTTGTTTAGCGCAAGCCGCTGCCTTGTGCCCAGGCTCGCCGCATTTTATGCAGCAGTTGCTCCTGTCGACGGGATTTCGGCATCTGGTGGCAATGTGGCCGACCTCCAGGCAGCGGTAGCATATAATCCTTGCTTCCTGCTCGGTGATACGGCATCGCGTCCATCCAATACGCACCTTGCCAAGGTCACGAATTTTCGGAGCCCAGGTGGCTGGCACCATTACTGTGGCCTGGGTGCTTCGGCCTTTGGTGGACGCATCCCACCGGTGTTGCCACCTCTGAAGACACTGCTGCTTGGCTGCCAGACGGACAGCCCTTTTTTCCACTGCGTGAATCCTCTGCCAGGCGTCTCCCGGAACACCGGCACCCTTTCTGCTGTGTGTGTGTGTGTGTGGTTGTGTGTGTGAGGTGGTTTCTTGCTGTGTTGCTCTTGCAAATGCGCCAGCTAGTTCTGCAGAACAGCGCGCTACTAACAAATGTCAAGTCGACCGCTGAGCATCCGCATAGCCAGAGTGCCGCTTTGCCTGTCGTGTCGGTTGCCCAGTTGGCATCAACACCTACTCTATAGGGCTCGCTCAGTATTGCCAGGTCTGAATAATGTTCGCGCACAGATTGAGACAGCAAGTCCTGCGCCGCCCTGCAATGATTCAGATTTAACTGAACTAACTGCATGAGTTTGACTTGCGGTTAACGCTAGATGAGGCCAAGGGGCACATTTTGCTGCCCGCCTGGTGGCCCACTTCTTGCCTACCCTTACTGCTACATATGTAGCACCTATCTTGTTTAGCGCAAGCCGCTGCCTTGTGCCCAGGCTCGCCGCATTTTATGCAGCAGTTGCTCCTGTCGACGGGATTTCGGCATCTGGTAGCAATGTGGCCGACCTCCAGGCAGCGGAAGCATATAATCCTTGCTTCCTGCTCGGTGATACGGCATCGCGTCCATCCAATACGCACCTTGCCAAGGTCACGAATTTTCGGAGCCCAGGTGGCTGGCACCATTACTGTGGCCTGGGTGCTTCGGCCTTTGGTGGACGCATCCCACCGGTGTTGCCACCTCTGAAGACACTGCTGCTTGGCTGCCAGACGGACAGCCCTTTTTTTCCACTGCGTGAATCCTCTGCCATGCGTCTCCCGGTACACCGGCACCCTTTCTGCTGTGTGTGTGTGTGTGTGTGGTTGTGTGTGTGAGGTGGTTTCTTGCTGTGTTGCTCTTGCAAATGCGCCAGCTAGTTCTGCAGAACAGCGCGCTACTAACAAATGTCAAGTCGACCGCTGAGCATCCGCATAGCCAGAGTGCCGCTTTGCCTGTCGTGTCGGTTGCCCAGTTGGCATCAACACCTACTCTATAGAGCTCGCTCAGTATTGCCAGGTCTGAATAATGTTCGCGCACAGATTGAGACAGCAAGTCCTGCGCCGCCCTGCAATGATTCAGATTTAACTGAACTAACTGCATGAGTTTGACTTGCGGTTAACGCTAGATGAGGCCAAGGGGCACATTTTGCTGCCCGCCTGGTGGCCCACTTCTTGCCTACCCTTACTGCTACATATGTAGCACCTATCTTGTTTAGCGCAAGCCGCTGCCTTGTGCCCAGGCTCGCCGCATTTTATGCAGCAGTTGCTCCTGTCGACGGGATTTCGGCATCTGGTAGCAATGTGGCCGACCTCCAGGCAGCGGAAGCATATAATCCTTGCTTCCTGCTCGGTGATACGGCATCGCGTCCATCCAATACGCACCTTGCCAAGGTCACGAATTTTCGGAGCCCAGGTGGCTGGCACCATTACTGTGGCCTGGGTGCTTCGGCCTTTGGTGGACGCATCCCACCGGTGTTGCCACCTCTGAAGACACTGCTGCTTGGCTGCCAGACGGACAGCCCTTTTTTTCCACTGCGTGAATCCTCTGCCATGCGTCTCCCGGTACACCGGCACCCTTTCTGCTGTGTGTGTGTGTGTGTGGTTGTGTGTGTGAGGTGGTTTCTTGCTGTGTTGCTCTTGCAAATGCGCCAGCTAGTTCTGCAGAACAGCGCGCTACTAACAAATGTCAAGTCGACCGCTGAGCATCCGCATAGCCAGAGTGCCGCTTTGCCTGTCGTGTCGGTTGCCCAGTTGGCATCAACACCTACTCTATAGGGCTCGCTCAGTATTGCCAGGTCTGAATAATGTTCGCGCACAGATTGAGACAGCAAGTCCTGCGCCGCCCTGCAATGATTCAGATTTAACTGAACTAACTGCATGAGTTTGACTTGCGGTTAACGCTAGATGAGGCCAAGGGGCACATTTTGCTGCCCGCCTGGTGGCCCACTTCTTGCCTACCCTTACTGCTACATATGTAGCACCTATCTTGTTTACCGCAAGCCGCTGCCTTGTGCCCAGGCTCGCCGCATTTTATGCAGCAGTTGCTCCTGTCGACGGGATTTCGGCATCTGGTGGCAATGTGGCCGACCTCCAGGCAGCGGTAGCATCTAATCCTTGCTTCCTGCTCGGTGATACGGCATCGCGTCCATCCAATACGCACCTTGCCAAGGTCACGAATTTTCGGAGCCCAGGTGGCTGGCACCATTACTGTGGCCTGGGTGCTTCGGCCTTTGGTGGACGCATCCCACCGGTGTTGCCACCTCTGAAGACACTGCTGCTTGGCTGCCAGACGGACAGCCCTTTTTTCCGCTGCGTGAATCCTCTGCCAGGCGTCTCCCGGAACACCGGCACCCTTTCTGCTGTGTGTGTGTGTGTGTGGTTGTGTGTGTGAGGTGGTTTCTTGCTGTGTTGCTCTTGCAAATGCGCCAGCTAGTTCTGCAGAACAGCGCGCTACTAACAAATGTCAAGTCGACCGCTGAGCATCCGCATAGCCAGAGTGCCGCTTTGCCTGTCGTGTCGGTTGCCCAGTTGGCATCAACACCTACTCTATAGGGCTCGCTCAGTATTGCCAGGTCTGAATAATGTTCGCGCACAGATTGAGACAGCAAGTCCTGCGCCGCCCTGCAATGATTCAGATTTAACTGAACTAACTGCATGAGTTTGACTTGCGGTTAACGCTAGATGAGGCCAAGGGGCACATTTTGCTGCCCGCCTGGTGGCCCACTTCTTGCCTACCCTTACTGCTACATATGTAGCACCTATCTTGTTTAGCGCAAGCCGCTGCCTTGTGCCCAGGCTCGCCGCATTTTATGCAGCAGTTGCTCCTGTCGACGGGATTTCGGCATCTGGTGGCAATGTGGCCGACCTCCAGGCAGCGGAAGCATATAATCCTTGCTTCCTGCTCGGTGATACGGCATCGCGTCCATCCAATACGCACCTTGCCAAGGTCACGAATTTTCGGAGCCCAGGTGGCTGGCACCATTACTGTGGCCTGGGTGCTTCGGCCTTTGGTGGACGCATCCCACCGGTGTTGCCACCTCTGAAGACACTGCTGCTTGGCTGCCAGACGGACAGCCCTTTTTTCCGCTGCGTGAATCCTCTGCCAGGCGTCTCCCGGTACACCGGCACCCTTTCTGCTGTGTGTGTGTGTGTGTGGTTGTGTGTGTGAGGTGGTTTCTTGCTGTGTTGCTCTTGCAAATGCGCCAGCTAGTTCTGCAGAACAGCGCGCTACTAACAAATGTCAAGTCGACCGCTGAGCATCCGCATAGCCAGAGTGCCGCTTTGCCTGTCGTGTCGGTTGCCCAGTTGGCATCAACACCTACTCTATAGGGCTCGCTCAGTATTGCCAGGTCTGAATAATGTTCGCGCACAGATTGAGACAGCAAGTCCTGCGCCGCCCTGCAATGATTCAGATTTAACTGAACTAACTGCATGAGTTTGACTTGCGGTTAACGCTAGATGAGGCCAAGGGGCACATTTTGCTGCCCGCCTGGTGGCCCACTTCTTGCCTACCCTTACTGCTACATATGTAGCACCTATCTTGTTTACCGCAAGCCGCTGCCTTGTGCCCAGGCTCGCCGCATTTTATGCAGCAGTTGCTCCTGTCGACGGGATTTCGGCATCTGGTGGCAATGTGGCCGACCTCCAGGCAGCGGTAGCATCTAATCCTTGCTTCCTGCTCGGTGATACGGCATCGCGTCCATCCAATACGCACCTTGCCAAGGTCACGAATTTTCGGAGCCCAGGTGGCTGGCACCATTACTGTGGCCTGGGTGCTTCGGCCTATGGTGGACGCATCCCACCGGTGTTGCCACCTCTGAAGACACTGCTGCTTGGCTGCCAGACGGACAGCCCTTTTTTCCGCTGCGTGAATCCTCTGCCAGGCGTCTCCCGGTACACCGGCACCCTTTCTGCTGTGTGTGTGTGTGTGTGGTTGTGTGTGTGAGGTGGTTTCTTGCTGTGTTGCTCTTGCAAATGCGCCAGCTAGTTCTGCAGAACAGCGCGCTACTAACAAATGTCAAGTCGACCGCTGAGCATCCGCATAGCCAGAGTGCCGCTTTGCCTGTCGTGTCGGTTGCCCAGTTGGCATCAACACCTACTCTATAGGGCTCGCTCAGTATTGCCAGGTCTGAATAATGTTCGCGCACAGATTGAGACAGCAAGTCCTGCGCCGCCCTGCAATGATTCAGATTTAACTGAACTAACTGCATGAGTTTGACTTGCGGTTAACGCTAGATGAGGCCAAGGGGCACATTTTGCTGCCCGCCTGGTGGCCCACTTCTTGCCTACCCTTACTGCTACATATGTAGCACCTATCTTGTTTAGCGCAAGCCGCTGCCTTGTGCCCAGGCTCGCCGCATTTTATGCAGCAGTTGCTCCTGTCGACGGGATTTCGGCATCTGGTAGCAATGTGGCCGACCTCCAGGCAGCGGAAGCATATAATCCTTGCTTCCTGCTCGGTGATACGGCATCGCGTCCATCCAATACGCACCTTGCCAAGGTCACGAATTTTCGGAGCCCAGGTGGCTGGCACCATTACTGTGGCCTGGGTGCTTCGGCCTTTGGTGGACGCATCCCACCGGTGTTGCCACCTCTGAAGACACTGCTGCTTGGCTGCCAGACGGACAGCCCTTTTTTCCACTGCGTGAATCCTCTGCCATGCGTCTCCCGGTACACCGGCACCCTTTCTGCTGTGTGTGTGTGTGTGTGGTTGTGTGTGTGAGGTGGTTTCTTGCTGTGTTGCTCTTGCAAATGCGCCAGCTAGTTCTGCAGAACAGCGCGCTACTAACAAATGTCAAGTCGACCGCTGAGCATCCGCATAGCCAGAGTGCCGCTTTGCCTGTCGTGTCGGTTGCCCAGTTGGCATCAACACCTACTCTATAGGGCTCGCTCAGTATTGCCAGGTCTGAATAATGTTCGCGCACAGATTGAGACAGCAAGTCCTGCGCCGCCCTGCAATGATTCAGATTTAACTGAACTAACTGCATGAGTTTGACTTGCGGTTAACGCTAGATGAGGCCAAGGGGCACATTTTGCTGCCCGCCTGGTGGCCCACTTCTTGCCTACCCTTACTGCTACATATGTAGCACCTATCTTGTTTACCGCAAGCCGCTGCCTTGTGCCCAGGCTCGCCGCATTTTATGCAGCAGTTGCTCCTGTCGACGGGATTTCGGCATCTGGTGGCAATGTGGCCGACCTCCAGGCAGCGGTAGCATCTAATCCTTGCTTCCTGCTCGGTGATACGGCATCGCGTCCATCCAATACGCACCTTGCCAAGGTCACGAATTTTCGGAGCCCAGGTGGCTGGCACCATTACTGTGGCCTGGGTGCTTCGGCCTTTGGTGGACGCATCCCACCGGTGTTGCCACCTCTGAAGACACTGCTGCTTGGCTGCCAGACGGACAGCCCTTTTTTCCGCTGCGTGAATCCTCTGCCAGGCGTCTCCCGGAACACCGGCACCCTTTCTGCTGTGTGTGTGTGTGTGTGGTTGTGTGTGTGAGGTGGTTTCTTGCTGTGTTGCTCTTGCAAATGCGCCAGCTAGTTCTGCAGAACAGCGCGCTACTAACAAATGTCAAGTCGACCGCTGAGCATCCGCATAGCCAGAGTGCCGCTTTGCCTGTCGTGTCGGTTGCCCAGTTGGCATCAACACCTACTCTATAGGGCTCGCTCAGTATTGCCAGGTCTGAATAATGTTCGCGCACAGATTGAGACAGCAAGTCCTGCGCCGCCCTGCAATGATTCAGATTTAACTGAACTAACTGCATGAGTTTGACTTGCGGTTAACGCTAGATGAGGCCAAGGGGCACATTTTGCTGCCCGCCTGGTGGCCCACTTCTTGCCTACCCTTACTGCTACATATGTAGCACCTATCTTGTTTAGCGCAAGCCGCTGCCTTGTGCCCAGGCTCGCCGCATTTTATGCAGCAGTTGCTCCTGTCGACGGGATTTCGGCATCTGGTGGCAATGTGGCCGACCTCCAGGCAGCGGAAGCATATAATCCTTGCTTCCTGCTCGGTGATACGGCATCGCGTCCATCCAATACGCACCTTGCCAAGGTCACGAATTTTCGGAGCCCAGGTGGCTGGCACCATTACTGTGGCCTGGGTGCTTCGGCCTTTGGTGGACGCATCCCACCGGTGTTGCCACCTCTGAAGACACTGCTGCTTGGCTGCCAGACGGACAGCCCTTTTTTCCGCTGCGTGAATCCTCTGCCAGGCGTCTCCCGGTACACCGGCACCCTTTCTGCTGTGTGTGTGTGTGTGTGGTTGTGTGTGTGAGGTGGTTTCTTGCTGTGTTGCTCTTGCAAATGCGCCAGCTAGTTCTGCAGAACAGCGCGCTACTAACAAATGTCAAGTCGACCGCTGAGCATCCGCATAGCCAGAGTGCCGCTTTGCCTGTCGTGTCGGTTGCCCAGTTGGCATCAACACCTACTCTATAGGGCTCGCTCAGTATTGCCAGGTCTGAATAATGTTCGCGCACAGATTGAGACAGCAAGTCCTGCGCCGCCCTGCAATGATTCAGATTTAACTGAACTAACTGCATGAGTTTGACTTGCGGTTAACGCTAGATGAGGCCAAGGGGCACATTTTGCTGCCCGCCTGGTGGCCCACTTCTTGCCTACCCTTACTGCTACATATGTAGCACCTATCTTGTTTACCGCAAGCCGCTGCCTTGTGCCCAGGCTCGCCGCATTTTATGCAGCAGTTGCTCCTGTCGACGGGATTTCGGCATCTGGTGGCAATGTGGCCGACCTCCAGGCAGCGGTAGCATCTAATCCTTGCTTCCTGATCGGTGATACGGCATCGCGTCCATCCAATACGCACCTTGCCAAGGTCACGAATTTTCGGAGCCCAGGTGGCTGGCACCATTACTGTGGCCTGGGTGCTTCGGCCTTTGGTGGACGCATCCCACCGGTGTTGCCACCTCTGAAGACACTGCTGCTTGGCTGCCAGACGGACAGCCCTTTTTTCCGCTGCGTGAATCCTCTGCCAGGCGTCTCCCGGAACACCGGCACCCTTTCTGCTGTGTGTGTGTGTGTGTGGTTGTGTGTGTGAGGTGGTTTCTTGCTGTGTTGCTCTTGCAAATGCGACAGCTAGTTCTGCAGAACAGCGCGCTACTAACAAATGTCAAGTCGACCGCTGAGCATCCCCATAGCCAGAGTGCCGCTTTGCCTGTCGTGTCGGTTGCCCAGTTGGCATCAACACCTACTCTATAGGGCTCGCTCAGTATTGCCAGGTCTGAATAATGTTCGCGCACAGATTGAGACAGCAAGTCCTGCGCCGCCCTGCAATGATTCAGATTTAACTGAACTAACTGCATGAGTTTGACTTGCGGTTAACGCTAGATGAGGCCAAGGGGCACATTTTGCTGCCCGCCTGGTGGCCCACTTCTTGCCTACCCTTACTGCTACATATGTAGCACCTATCTTGTTTAGCGCAAGCCGCTGCCTTGTGCCCAGGCTCGCCGCATTTTATGCAGCAGTTGCTCCTGTCGACGGGATTTCGGCATCTGGTGGCAATGTGGCCGACCTCCAGGCAGCGGAAGCATATAATCCTTGCTTCCTGCTCGGTGATACGGCATCGCGTCCATCCAATACGCACCTTGCCAAGGTCACGAATTTTCGGAGCCCAGGTGGCTGGCACCATTACTGTGGCCTGGGTGCTTCGGCCTTTGGTGGACGCATGCCACCGGTGTTGCAACCTCTGAAGACACTGCTGCTTGGCTGCCAGACGGACAGCCCTTTTTTCCGCTGCGTGAATCCTCTGCCAGGCGTCTCCCGGTACACCGGCACCCTTTCTGCTGTGTGTGTGTGTGTGTGGTTGTGTGTGTGAGGTGGTTTCTTGCTGTGTTGCTCTTGCAAATGCGCCAGCTAGTTCTGCAGAACAGCGCGCTACTAACAAATGTCAAGTCGACCGCTGAGCATCCGCATAGCCAGAGTGCCGTTTTGCCTGTCGTGTCGGTTGCCCAGTTGGCATCAACACCTACTCTATAGGGCTCGCTCAGTATTGCCAGGTCTGAATAATGTTCGCGCACAGATTGAGACAGCGTGTCCTGCGCCGCCCTGCAATGATTCAGATTTAACTGAACTAACTGCATGAGTTTGACTTGCGGTTAACGCTAGATGAGGCCAAGGGGCACATTTTGCTGCCCGCCTGGTGGCCCACTTCTTGCCTACCCTTACTGCTACATATGTAGCACCTATCTTGTTTAGCGCAAGCCGCTGCCTTGTGCCCAGGCTCGCCGCATTTTATGCAGCAGTTGCTCCTGTCGACGGGATTTCGGCATCTGGTAGCAATGTGGCCGACCTCCAGGCAGCGGAAGCATATAATCCTTGCTTCCTGCTCGGTGATACGGCATCGCGTCCATCCAATACGCACCTTGCCAAGGTCACGAATTTTCGGAGCCCAGGTGGCTGGCACCATTACTGTGGCCTGGGTGCTTCGGCCTTTGGTGGACGCATCCCACCGGTGTTGCCACCTCTGAAGACACTGCTGCTTGGCTGCCAGACGGACAGCCCTTTTTTTCCACTGCGTGAATCCTCTGCCATGCGTCTCCCGGTACACCGGCACCCTTTCTGCTGTGTGTGTGTGTGTGTGGTTGTGTGTGTGAGGTGGTTTCTTGCTGTGTTGCTCTTGCAAATGCGCCAGCTAGTTCTGCAGAACAGCGCGCTACTAACAAATGTCAAGTCGACCGCTGAGCATCCGCATAGCCAGAGTGCCGCTTTGCCTGTCGTGTCGGTTGCCCAGTTGGCATCAACACCTACTCTATAGGGCTCGCTCAGTATTGCCAGGTCTGAATAATGTTCGCGCACAGATTGAGACAGCAAGTCCTGCGCCGCCCTGCAATGATTCAGATTTAACTGAACTAACTGCATGAGTTTGACTTGCGGTTAACGCTAGATGAGGCCAAGGGGCACATTTTGCTGCCCGCCTGGTGGCCCACTTCTTGCCTACCCTTACTGCTACATATGTAGCACCTATCTTGTTTACCGCAAGCCGCTGCCTTGTGCCCAGGCTCGCCGCATTTTATGCAGCAGTTGCTCCTGTCGACGGGATTTCGGCATCTGGTGGCAATGTGGCCGACCTCCAGGCAGCGGTAGCATCTAATCCTTGCTTCCTGCTCGGTGATACGGCATCGCGTCCATCCAATACGCACCTTGCCAAGGTCACGAATTTTCGGAGCCCAGGTGGCTGGCACCATTACTGTGGCCTGGGTGCTTCGGCCTTTGGTGGACGCATCCCACCGGTGTTGCCACCTCTGAAGACACTGCTGCTTGGCTGCCAGACGGACAGCCCTTTTTTCCGCTGCGTGAATCCTCTGCCAGGCGTCTCCCGGAACACCGGCACCCTTTCTGCTGTGTGTGTGTGTGTGTGGTTGTGTGTGTGAGGTGGTTTCTTGCTGTGTTGCTCTTGCAAATGCGCCAGCTAGTTCTGCAGAACAGCGCGCTACTAACAAATGTCAAGTCGACCGCTGAGCATCCGCATAGCCAGAGTGCCGCTTTGCCTGTCGTGTCGGTTGCCCAGTTGGCATCAACACCTACTCTATAGGGCTCGCTCAGTATTGCCAGGTCTGAATAATGTTCGCGCACAGATTGAGACAGCAAGTCCTGCGCCGCCCTGCAATGATTCAGATTTAACTGAACTAACTGCATGAGTTTGACTTGCGGTTAACGCTAGATGAGGCCAAGGGGCACATTTTGCTGCCCGCCTGGTGGCCCACTTCTTGCCTACCCTTACTGCTACATATGTAGCACCTATCTTGTTTAGCGCAAGCCGCTGCCTTGTGCCCAGGCTCGCCGCATTTTATGCAGCAGTTGCTCCTGTCGACGGGATTTCGGCATCTGGTGGCAATGTGGCCGACCTCCAGGCAGCGGAAGCATATAATCCTTGCTTCCTGCTCGGTGATACGGCATCGCGTCCATCCAATACGCACCTTGCCAAGGTCACGAATTTTCGGAGCCCAGGTGGCTGGCACCATTACTGTGGCCTGGGTGCTTCGGCCTTTGGTGGACGCATCCCACCGGTGTTGCCACCTCTGAAGACACTGCTGCTTGGCTGCCAGACGGACAGCCCTTTTTTCCGCTGCGTGAATCCTCTGCCAGGCGTCTCCCGGTACACCGGCACCCTTTCTGCTGTGTGTGTGTGTGTGTGGTTGTGTGTGTGAGGTGGTTTCTTGCTGTGTTGCTCTTGCAAATGCGCCAGCTAGTTCTGCAGAACAGCGCGCTACTAACAAATGTCAAGTCGACCGCTGAGCATCCGCATAGCCAGAGTGCCGCTATGCCTGTCGTGTCGGATGCCCAGTTGGCATCAACACCTACTCTATAGGGCTCGCTCAGTATTGCCAGGTCTGAATAATGTTCGCGCACAGATTGAGACAGCAAGTCCTGCGCCGCCCTGCAATGATTCAGATTTAACTGCACTAACTGCATGAGTTTGACTTGCGGTTAACGCTAGATGAGGCCAAGGGGCACATTGCTGCCCACCTGGTGGCCCACTTCTTGCCTACCCTTACTGCTACATATGTAGCACCTATCTTGTTTAGCGCAAGCCGCTGCCTTGTGCCCAGGCTCGCCGCATTTCATGCAGCAGTTGCTCCTGTCGACGGGATTTCAGCATCTGGTGGCAATGTGCATCCAATACGCACCTTGCCAAGGTCACGAATTTTCGGAGCCCAGGTGGCTGGCACCATTACTGTGGCCTGGGTGCTTCGGCCTTTGGTGGACGCATCCCACCGGTGTTGCCACCTCTGAAGACACTGCTGCTTGGCTGCCAGACGGACAGCCCTTTTTTCCACTGCGTGAATCCTCTGCCATGCGTCTCCCGGTACACCGGCACCCTTTCTGCTGTGTGTGTGTGTGTGTGGTTGTGTGTGTGAGGTGGTTTCTTGCTGTGTTTCTCTTGCAAATGCGCCAGCTAGTTCTGCAGAACAGCGCGCTACTAACAAATGTCAAGTCGACCGCTGAGCATCCGCATAGCCAGAGTGCCGCTTTGCCTGTCGTGTCGGTTGCCCAGTTGGCATCAACACCTACTCTATAGGGCTCGCTCAGTATTGCCAGGTCTGAATAATGTTCGCGCACAGATTGAGACAGCAAGTCCTGCGCCGCCCTGCAATGATTCAGATTTAACTGAACTAACTGCATGAGTTTGACTTGCGGTTAACGCTAGATGAGGCCAAAGGGCACATTTTGCTGCCCGCCTGGTGGCCCACTTCTTGCCTACCCTTACTGCTACATATGTAGCACCTATCTTGTTTAGCGCAAGCCGCTGCCTTGTGCCCAGGCTCGCCGCATTTTATGCAGCAGTTGCTCCTGTCGACGGGATTTCGGCATCTGGTGGCAATGTGGCCGACCTCCAGGCAGCGGTAGCATCTAATCCTTGCTTCCTGCTCGGTGATACGGCATCGCGTCCATCCAATACGCACCTTGCCAAGGTCACGAATTTTCGGAGCCCAGGTGGCTGGCACCATTACTGTGGCCTGGGTGCTTCGGCCTTTGGTGGACGCATCCCACCGGTGTTGCCACCTCTGAAGACACTGCTGCTTGGCTGCCAGACGGACAGCCTTTTTTTCCGCTGCGTGAATCCTCTTCCAGGCGTCTCCCGGTACACCGGCACCCTTTCTGGTGTGTGTTTGTGTGTGTGGTTGTGTGTGTGAGGTGGTTTCTTGCTGTGTTGCTCTTGCAAATGCGCCAGCTAGTTCTGCAGAACAGCGCGCTACTAACAAATGTCAAGTCGACTGCTGAGCATCCGCATAGCCAGAGTGCCGCTTTGCCTGTCGTGTCGGTTGCCCAGTTGGCATCAACACCTACTCTATAGGGCTCGCGCAGTACTGCTAGGTCTGAATAATGTTCGCGCACAGATTGAGACAGCAAGTCCTGCGCCGCCCTGCAATGATTCAGATTTAACTGAACTAACTGCATGAGTTTGACTTGCGGTTAACGCTAGATGAGGCCAAGGGGCACATTGCTGCCCGCCTGGTGGCCCACTTCTTGCCTACCCTTACTGCTACATATGTAGCACCTATCTTGTTTAGCGCAAGCCGCTGCCTTGTGCCCAGGCTCGCCGCATTTCATGCAGCAGTTGCTCCTGTCGACGGGATTTCGGCATCTGGTGGCAATGTGGCCGACCTCCAGGCAGCGGTAGCATCTAATCCTTGCTTCCTGCTCGGTGATACGGCATCGCGTCCATCCAATACGCACCTTGCCAAGGTCACGAATTTTCGGAGCCCAGGTGGCTGGCACCATTACTGTGGCCTGGGTGCTCCGGCCTTTGGTGGACGCATCCCACCGGTGTTGCCACCTCTGAAGACATTGCTGCTTGGCTGCCAGCCCTTTTTTTCCACTGCGTGAATCCTCTGCCATGCGTCTCCCGGTACACCGGCACCCTTTCTGCTGTGTGTGTGTGTGTGTGGAGGTGGTTTCTTGCTGTGTTGCTCTTGCAAATGCGCCAGCTAGTTCTGCAGAACAGCGCGATGATAACAAATGTCAAGTCGACCACAGAGCCAAGTCGCCGGCTCCGCTGAGCATCCGCATAGCCAGAGTGCCGCTTTGCCTGTCGTGTCGGTTGCCCAGTTGGCATCAACACCTACTCTATAGGGCTCGCTCAGTATTGCCAGGTCTGAATAATGTTCGCGCACAGATTGAGACAGCAAGTCCTGCGCCGCCCTGCAATGATTCAGATTTAACTGAACTAACTGCATGAGTTTGACTTGCGGTTAACGCTAGATGAGGCCAAGGGGCACATTTTGCTGCCCGCCTGGTGGCCCACTTCTTGCCTACCCTTACTGCTACATATGTAGCACCTATCTTGTTTAGCGCAAGCCGCTGCCTTGTGCCCAGGCTCGCCGCATTTTATGCAGCAGTTGCTCCTGTCGACGGGATTTCGGCATCTGGTGGCAATGTGGCCGACCTCCAGGCAGCGGTAGCATCTAATCCTTGCTTCCTGCTCGGTGATACGGCATCGCGTCCATCCAATACGCACCTTGCCAAGGTCACGAATTTTCGGAGCCCAGGTGGCTGGCACCATTACTGTGGCCTGGGTGCCAGCATATGCAGCGCGAATGCTTTTAACAGTGCATTCAGACGCTAGAATTTCCGCTTGTGTGGATAGAGCCTTCACGATCTCCTCTTTGCTCGCCAGCTCGTCCATGTCACGAATTACAAAATGGGTCTTCTGTGTGACGGAGCGCACTCCCGCACCGCTTCCCAGCACCTCCTCGATGTCCCCCTTAGTTTCTGGGTGCAGTCCAGCCCGTGACCCCGCAGCTCTAGCAATAAGTCGCCCTTAGCAGTTCTCCGTGCTTTGGTGACGGTTTCACCAACGCTTTTGAGCTTATCGTCGCTCCTGCGCGTCACCATGCTGAGTACTTGACTGTACGTCATATTGCCTTGTACGCTGATGATCAACGCATCTGGTCTTGGGCGAACTGCATTTTTGCTCGTCTCCCTCGGCGTTCGTCGTCTGGACTGTGCCTTCTGCCAAGTGTTGTCTCCTGGAGCAGATGGACCTTTCGCAATACGCTGGTCTGCCTTGCTTCGGCCTTTGGTGGACGCATCCCACCGGTGTTGCCACCTCTGAAGACACTGCTGCTTGGCTGCCAGACGGACAGCCCTTTTTTTCCGCTGCGTGAATCCTCTGCCATGCGTCTCCCGGTACACCGGCACCCTTTCTGCTGTGTGTGTGTGTGTGTGAGGTGGTTTCTTGCTGTGTTGCTCTTGCAAATGCGCCAGCTAGTTCTGCAGAACAGCGCGATGATAACAAATGTCAAGTCGACCACAGAGCCAAGTCGCCGGCTCCGCTGAGCATCCGCATAGCCAGAGTGCCGCTTTGCCTGTCGTGTCGGTTGCCCAGTTGGCATCAACACCTACTCTATAGGGCTCGCTCAGTATTGCCAGGTCTGAATAATGTTCGCGCACAGATTGAGACAGCAAGTCCTGCGCCGCCCTGCAATGATTCAGATTTAACTGAACTAACTGCATGAGTTTGACTTGCGGTTAACGCTAGATGAGGCCAAGGGGCACATTTTGCTGCCCGCCTGGTGGCCCACTTCTTGCCTACCCTTACTGCTACATATGTAGCACCTATCTTGTTTAGCGCAAGCCGCTGCCTTGTGCCCAGGCTCGCCGCATTTTATGCAGCAGTTGCTCCTGTCGACGGGATTTCGGCATCTGGTGGCAATGTGGCCGACCTCCAGGCAGCGGTAGCATCTAATCCTTGCTTCCTGCTCGGTGATACGGCATCGCGTCCATCCAATACGCACCTTGCCAAGGTCACGAATTTTCGGAGCCCAGGTGGCTGGCACCATTACTGTGGCCTGGGTGCTTCGGCCTTTGGTGGACGCATCCCACCGGTGTTGCCACCTCTGAAGACACTGCTGCTTGGCTGCCAGACGGACAGCCCTTTTTTTCCACTGCGTGAATCCTCTGCCATGCGTCTCCCGGTACACCGGCACCCTTTCTGCTGTGTGTGTGTGTGTGTGGTTGTGTGTGTGAGGTGGTTTCTTGCTGTGTTGCTCTTGCAAATGCGCCAGCTAGTTCTGCAGAACAGCGCGCTACTAACAAATGTCAAGTCGACCGCTGAGCATCCGCATAGCCAGAGTGCCGCTTTGCCTGTCGTGTCGGTTGCCCAGTTGGCATCAACACCTACTCTATAGGGCTCGCTAAGTATTGCCAGGTCTGAATAATGTTCGCGCACAGATTGAGACAGCAAGTCCTGCGCCGCCCTGCAATGATTCAGATTTAACTGAACTAACTGCATGAGTTTGACTTGCGGTTAACGCTAGATGAGGCCAAAGGGCACATTTTGCTGCCCGCCTGGTGGCCCACTTCTTGCCTACCCTTACTGCTACATATGTAGCACCTATCTTGTTTAGCGCAAGCCGCTGCCTTGTGCCCAGGCTCGCCGCATTTTATGCAGCAGTTGCTCCTGTCGACGGGATTTCGGCATCTGGTGGCAATGTGGCCGACCTCCAGGCAGCGGTAGCATCTAATCCTTGCTTCCTGCTCGGTGATACGGCATCGCGTCCATCCAATACGCACCTTGCCAAGGTCACGAATTTTCGGAGCCCAGGTGGCTGGCACCATTACTGTGGCCTGGGTGCCAGCATATGCAGCGCGAATGCTTTTAACAGTGCATTCAGACGCTGGAATTTCCGCTTGTGTGGTTAGAGCCTTCACGATCTCCTCTTTGCTCGCCAGCTCGTCCATGTCACGAATTACAAAATGGGTCTTCTGTGTGACGGAGCGCACTCCCGCACAGCTTCCCAGCACCTCCTCGATGTCCTCCTTTAGTTTCTGGGTGCAGTCCAGCCCGGGACCCCGCAGCTCTAGCAATAAGTCGCCCTTAGCAGTTCTCCGTGCTTTGGTGACGGTTTCACCAACGCTTTTGAGCTTATCGTCGCTCCTGCGCGTCACCATGCTGAGTACTTGACTGTACGTCATATTGCCTTGTACGCTGATGATCAACGCATCTGGTCTTGGGCGAACTGCATTTTTGCTCGTCTCCCTCGGCGTTCGTCGTCTGGACTGTGCCTTCTGCCAAGTGTTGTCTCCTGGAGCAGATGGACCTTTCGCAATACGCTGGTCTGCCTTGCTTCGGCCTTTGGTGGACGCATCCCACCGGTGTTGCCACCTCTGAAGACACTGCTGCTTGGCTGCCAGACGGACAGCCCTTTTTTCCGCTGCGTGAATCCTCTGCCATGCGTCTCCCGGTACACCGGCACCCTTTCTGCTGTGTGTGTGTGTGTGAGGTGGTTTCTTGCTGTGTTGCTCTTGCAAATGCGCCAGCTAGTTCTGCAGAACAGCGCGATGATAACAAATGTCAAGTCGACCACAGAGCCAAGTCGCGGGCTCCGCTGAGCATCCGCATAGCCAGAGTTCCGCTTTGCCTGTCGTGTCGGTTGCCCAGTTGGCATCAACACCTACTCTATAGGGCTCGCTCAGTATTGCCAGGTCTGAATAATGTTCGCGCACAGATTGAGACAGCAAGTCCTGCGCCGCCCTGCAATGATTCAGATTTAACTGAACTAACTGCATGAGTTTGACTTGCGGTTAACGCTAGTTGAGGCCAAGGGGCACATTTTGCTGCCCGCCTGGTGGCCAACTTCTTGCCTACCCTTACTGCTACATATGTAGCACCTATCTTGTTTAGCGCAAGCCGCTGCCTTGTGCCCAGGCTCGCCGCATTTTATGCAGCAGTTGCTCCTGTCGACGGGATTTCGGCATCTGGTGGCAATGTGGCCAACCTCCAGGCAGCGGTAGCATCTAATCCTTGCTTCCTGCTCGGTGATACGGCATCGCGTCCATCCAATACGCACCTTGCCAAGGTCACGAATTTTCGGAGCCCAGGTGGCTGGCACCATTACTGTGGCCTGGGTGCTTCGGCCTTTGGTGGACGCATCCCACCGGTGTTGCCACCTCTGAAGAGACTGCTGCTTGGCTGCCAGACGGACAGCCCTTTTTTTCCACTGCGTGAATCCTCTGCCATGCGTCTCCCGGTACACCGGCACCCTTTCTGCTGTGTGTGTGTGTGTGTGTGTGTTGTGTGTGTGTGCGCTACTAACAAATGTCAAGTCGACCGCTGAGCATCCGCATAGCCAGAGTGCCGCTATGCCTGTCGTGTCGGATGCCCAGTTGGCATCAACACCTACTCTATAGGGCTCGCTCAGTATTGCCAGGTCTGAATAATGTTCGCGCACAGATTGAGACAGCATGTCCTGCGCCGCCCTACAATGATCAGATTTAACTGAACTAACTGCATGAGTTTGACTTGCGGTTAACGCTAGATAAGGCCAAGGGGCACATTGCTGCCCGCCTGGTGGCCCACTTCTTGCCTTCCCTTACTGCTACATATGTAGCACCTATCTTGTTTAGCGCAAGCCGCTGCCTTGTGCCCAGGCTCGCCGCATTTCATGCAGCAGTTGCTCCTGTCGACGGGATTTCGGCATCTGGTGGCAATGTGGCCGACCTCCAGGCAGCGGAAGCATATAATCCTTGCTTCCTGCTCGGTGATACGGCATCGCGTCCATCCAATACGCACCTTGCCAAGGTCACGAATTTTCGGAGCCCAGGTGGCTGGCACCATTACTGTGGCCTGGGTGCTTCGGCCTTTGGTGGACGCATCCCACCGGTGTTGCCACCTCTGAAGACACTGCTGCTTGGCTGCCAGCCCTTTTTTTCCACTGCGTGAATCCTCTGCCATGCGTCTCCCGGTACACCGGCACCCTTTCTGCTATGTGTGTGTGTGAGGTGGTTTCTTGCTGTGTTGCTCTTGCAAATGCGCCAGCTAGTTCTGCAGAACAGCGCGCTACTAACAAATGTCAAGTCGACCGCTGAGCATCCGCATAGCCAGAGTGCCGCTTTGCCTGTCGTGTCGGTTGCCCAGTTGGCATCAACACCTACTCTATAGGGCTCGCTCAGTATTGCCAGGTCTGAATAACGTTCGCGCACAGATTAAGACAGCAAGTCCTGCGCCGCCCTGCAATGATTCAGATTTAACTGAAGTAACTGCATGAGTTTGACTTGCGGTTAATGCTAGATGAGGCCAAGGGGCACATTTTGCTGCCCGCCTGGTGGCCCACTTCTTGCCTACCCTTACTGCTACAAATGTAGCACCTATCTTGTTTAGCGCAAGCCGCTGCCTTGTGCCCAGGCTCGCCGCATTTCATGCAGCAGTTGCTCCTGTCGACGGGATTTCGGCATCTGGTGGCAATGTGGCCGACCTCCAGGCAGCGGTAGCATCTAATCCTTGCTTCCTGCTCGGTGATACGGCATCGTATAACAATGTCAAGTCGACCGCTGAGCATCCGCATAGCCAGAGTGCCGCTATGCCTGTCGTGTCGGATGCCCAGTTGGCATCAACACCTACTCTATAAGGCTCGCTCAGTATTGCCAGGTCTGAATAATGTTCGCGCACAGATTGAGACAGCATGTCCTGCGCCGCCCTACAATGATCAGATTTAACTGAACTAACTGCATGAGTTTGACTTGCGGTTAACGCTAGATAAGGCCAAGGGGCACATTGCTGCCCGCCTGGTGGCCCACTTCTTGCCTTCCCTTACTGCTACATATGTAGCACCTATCTTGTTTAGCGCAAGCCGCTGCCTTGTGCCCAGGCTCGCCGCATTTCATGCAGCAGTTGCTCCTGTCGACGGGATTTCGGCATCTGGTGGCAATGTGGCCGACCTCCAGGCAGCGGAAGCATATAATCCTTGCTTCCTGCTCGGTGATACGGCATCGCGTCCATCCAATACGCACCTTGCCAAGGTCACGAATTTTCGGAGCCCATGTGGCTGGCACCATTACTGTGGCCTGGGTGCCAGCATATGCAGCGCGAATGCTTTTAACAGTGCATTCAGACGCTGGAATTTCCGCTTGTGTGGTTAGAGCCTTCACGATCTCTTCTTTGCTCGCCAGCTCGTCCATGTCACGAATTACAAAATGGGTCTTCTGTGTGACGGAGCGCACTCCCGCACAGCTTCCCAGCACCTCCTCGATGTCCCCCTTAGTTTCTGGGTGCAGTCCAGCCCGTGACCCCGCAGCTCTAGCAATAAGTCGCCCTTAGCAGTTCTCCGTGCTTTGGTGACGGTTTCACCAACGCTTTTGAGCTTATCGTCGCTCCTGCGCGTCACCATGCTGAGTACTTGACTGTACGTCATATTGCCTTGTACGCTGATGATCAACGCATCTGGTCTTGGGCGAACTGCATTTTTGCTCGTCTCCCTCGGCGTTCGTCGTCTGGACTGTGCCTTCTGCCAAGTGTTGTCTCCTGGAGCAGATGGACCTTTCGCAATACGCTGGTCTGCCTTGCTTCGGCATTTGGTGGACGCATCCCACCGGTGTTGCCACCTCTGAAGACACTGCTGCTTGGCTGCCAGACGGACAGCCCTTTTTTTCCGCTGCGTGAATCCTCTGCCATGCGTCTCCCGGTACACCGGCACCCTTTCTGCTGTGTGTGTGTGTGTGAGGTGGTTTCTTGCTGTGTTGCTCTTGCAAATGCGCCAGCTAGTTCTGCAGAACAGCGCGATGATAACAAATGTCAAGTCGACCACAGAGCCAAGTCGCCGGCTCCGCTGAGCATCCGCATAGCCAGAGTGCCGCTTTGCCTGTCGTGTCGGTTGCCCAGTTGGCATCAACACCTACTCTATAGGGCTCGCTCAGTATTGCCAGGTCTGAATAATGTTCGTGCACAGATTGAGACAGCAAGTCCTGCGCCGCCCTGCAATGATTCAGATTTAACTGAACTAACTGCATGAGTTTGACTTGCGGTTAACGCTAGATAAGGCCAAGGGGCACATTGCTGCCCGCCTGGTGGCCCACTTCTTGCCTTCCCTTACTGCTACATATGTAGCACCTATCTTGTTTAGCGCAAGCCGCTGCCTTGTGCCCAGGCTCGCCGCATTTCATGCAGCAGTTGCTCCTGTAGACGGGATTTCGGCATCTGGTGGCAATGTGGCCGACCTCCAGGCAGCGGAAGCATACAATCCTTGCTTCCTGCTCGGTGATACGGCATCGCGTCCATCCAATACGCACCTTGCCAAGGTCACGAATTTTCGGAGCCCAGGTGGCTGGCACCATTACTGTGGCCTGGGTGCTTCGGCCTTTGGTGGACGCATCCCACCGGTGTTGCCACCTCTGAAGACACTGCTGCTTGGCTGCCAGCCCTTTTTTCCACTGCGTGAATCCTCTGCCATGCGTCTCCCGGTACACCGGCACCCTTTCTGCTGTGTGTGTGTGTGTGGTTGTGTGTGTGAGGTGGTTTCTTGCTGTGTTGCTCTTGCAAATGCGCCAGCTAGTTCTGCAGAACAGCGCGCTACTAACAAATGTCAAGTCGACCGCTGAGCATCCGCATAGCCAGAGTGCCGCTTTGCCTGTCGTGTCGGTTGCCCAGTTGGCATCAACACCTACTCTATAGGGCTCGCTCAGTATTGCCAGGTCTGAATAATGTTCGTGCACAGATTGAGACAGCAAGTCCTGCGCCGCCCTGCAATGATTCAGATTTAACTGAACTAACTGCATGAGTTTGACTTGCGGTTAACGCTAGATAAGGCCAAGGGGCACATTGCTGCCCGCCTGGTGGCCCACTTCTTGCCTTCCCTTACTGCTACATATGTAGCACCTATCTTGTTTAGCGCAAGCCGCTGCCTTGTGCCCAGGCTCGCCGCATTTCATGCAGCAGTTGCTCCTGTAGACGGGATTTCGGCATCTGGTGGCAATGTGGCCGACCTCCAGGCAGCGGAAGCATACAATCCTTGCTTCCTGCTCGGTGATACGGCATCGCGTCCATCCAATACGCACCTTGCCGAGGTCACGAATTTTCGGAGCCCATGTGGCTGGCACCATTACTGTGGCCTGGGTGCCAGCATATGCAGCGCGAATGCTTTTAACAGTGCATTCAGACGCTGGAATTTCCGCTTGTGTGGTTAGAGCCTTCACGATCTCTTCTTTGCTCGCCAGCTCGTCCATGTCACGAATTACAAAATGGGTCTTCTGTGTGACGGAGCGCACTCCCGCACAGCTTCCCAGCACCTCCTCGATGTCCCCCTTAGTTTCTGGGTGCAGTCCAGCCCGTGACCCCGCAGCTCTAGCAATAAGTCGCCCTTAGCAGTTCTCCGTGCTTTGGTGACGGTTTCACCAACGCTTTTGAGCTTATCGTCGCTCCTGCGCGTCACCATGCTGAGTACTTGACTGTACGTCATATTGCCTTGTACGCTGATGATCAACGCATCTGGTCTTGGGCGAACTGCATTTTTGCTCGTCTCCCTCGGCGTTCGTCGTCTGGACTGTGCCTTCTGCCAAGTGTTGTCTCCTGGAGCAGATGGACCTTTCGCAATACGCTGGTCTGCCTTGCTTCGGCATTTGGTGGACGCATCCCACCGGTGTTGCCACCTCTGAAGACACTGCTGCTTGGCTGCCAGACGGACAGCCCTTTTTTTCCGCTGCGTGAATCCTCTGCCATGCGTCTCCCGGTACACCGGCACCCTTTCTGCTGTGTGTGTGTGTGTGAGGTGGTTTCTTGCTGTGTTGCTCTTGCAAATGCGCCAGCTAGTTCTGCAGAACAGCGCGATGATAACAAATGTCAAGTCGACCACAGAGCCAAGTCGCCGGCTCCGCTGAGCATCCGCATAGCCAGAGTGCCGCTTTGCCTGTCGTGTCGGTTGCCCAGTTGGCATCAACACCTACTCTATAGGGCTCGCTCAGTATTGCCAGGTCTGAATAATGTTCGTGCACAGATTGAGACAGCAAGTCCTGCGCCGCCCTGCAATGATTCAGATTTAACTGAACTAACTGCATGAGTTTGACTTGCGGTTAACGCTAGATAAGGCCAAGGGGCACATTGCTGCCCGCCTGGTGGCCCACTTCTTGCCTTCCCTTACTGCTACATATGTAGCACCTATCTTGTTTAGCGCAAGCCGCTGCCTTGTGCCCAGGCTCGCCGCATTTCATGCAGCAGTTGCTCCTGTAGACGGGATTTCGGCATCTGGTGGCAATGTGGCCGACCTCCAGGCAGCGGAAGCATATAATCCTTGCTTCCTGCTCGGTGATACGGCATCGCGTCCATCCAATACGCACCTTGCCAAGGTCACGAATTTTCGGAGCCCAGGTGGCTGGCACCATTACTGTGGCCTGGGTGCTTCGGCCTTTGGTGGACGCATCCCACCGGTGTTGCCACCTCTGAAGACACTGCTGCTTGGCTGCCAGCCCTTTTTTTCCACTGCGTGAATCCTCTGCCATGCGTCTCCCGGTACACCGGCACCCTTTCTGCTGTGTGTGTGTGTGTGTGGTTGTGTGTGTGAGGTGGTTTCTTGCTGTGTTGCTCTTGCAAATGCGCCAGCTAGTTCTGCAGAACAGCGCGCTACTAACAAATGTCAAGTCGACCGCTGAGCATCCGCATAGCCAGAGTGCCGCTATGCCTGTCGTGTCGGATGCCCAGTTGGCATCAACACCTACTCTATAAGGCTCGCTCAGTATTGCCAGGTCTGAATAATGTTCGCGCACAGATTGAGACAGCATGTCCTGCGCCGCCCTACAATGATCAGATTTAACTGAACTAACTGCATGAGTTTGACTTGCGGTTAACGCTAGATAAGGCCAAGGGGCACATTGCTGCCCGCCTGGTGGCCCACTTCTTGCCTTCCCTTACTGCTACATATGTAGCACCTATCTTGTTTAGCGCAAGCCGCTGCCTTGTGCCCAGGCTCGCCGCATTTCATGCAGCAGTTGCTCCTGTCGACGGGATTTCGGCATCTGGTGGCAATGTGGCCGACCTCCAGGCAGCGGAAGCATATAATCCTTGCTTCCTGCTCGGTGATACGGCATCGCGTCCATCCAATACGCACCTTGCCAAGGTCACGAATTTTCGGAGCCCAGGTGGCTGGCACCATTACTGTGGCCTGGGTGCCAGCATATGCAGCGCGAATGCTTTTAACAGTGCATTCAGACGCTGGAATTTCCGCTTGTGTGGTTAGAGCCTTCACGATCTCTTCTTTGCTCGCCAGCTCGTCCATGTCACGAATTACAAAATGGGTCTTCTGTGTGACGGAGCGCACTCCCGCACAGCTTCCCAGCACCTCCTCGATGTCCCCCTTAGTTTCTGGGTGCAGTCCAGCCCGTGACCCCGCAGCTCTAGCAATAAGTCGCCCTTAGCAGTTCTCCGTGCTTTGGTGACGGTTTCACCAACGCTTTTGAGCTTATCGTCGCTCCTGCGCGTCACCATGCTGAGTACTTGACTGTACGTCATATTGCCTTGTACGCTGATGATCAACGCATCTGGTCTTGGGCGAACTGCATTTTTGCTCGTCTCCCTCGGCGTTCGTCGTCTGGACTGTGCCTTCTGCCAAGTGTTGTCTCCTGGAGCAGATGGACCTTTCGCAATACGCTGGTCTGCCTTGCTTCGGCATTTGGTGGACGCATCCCACCGGTGTTGCCACCTCTGAAGACACTGCTGCTTGGCTGCCAGACGGACAGCCCTTTTTTTCCGCTGCGTGAATCCTCTGCCATGCGTCTCCCGGTACACCGGCACCCTTTCTGCTGTGTGTGTGTGTGTGAGGTGGTTTCTTGCTGTGTTGCTCTTGCAAATGCGCCAGCTAGTTCTGCAGAACAGCGCGATGATAACAAATGTCAAGTCGACCACAGAGCCAAGTCGCCGGCTCCGCTGAGCATCCGCATAGCCAGAGTGCCGCTTTGCCTGTCGTGTCGGTTGCCCAGTTGGCATCAACACCTACTCTATAGGGCTCGCTCAGTATTGCCAGGTCTGAATAATGTTCGTGCACAGATTGAGACAGCAAGTCCTGCGCCGCCCTGCAATGATTCAGATTTAACTGAACTAACTGCATGAGTTTGACTTGCAGTTAACGCTAGATAAGGCCAAGGGGCACATTGCTGCCCGCCTGGTGGCCCACTTCTTGCCTTCCCTTACTGCTACATATGTAGCACCTATCTTGTTTAGCGCAAGCCGCTGCCTTGTGCCCAGGCTCGCCGCATTTCATGCAGCAGTTGCTCCTGTAGACGGGATTTCGGCATCTGGTGGCAATGTGGCCGACCTCCAGGCAGCGGAAGCATATAATCCTTGCTTCCTGCTCGGTGATACGGCATCGCGTCCATCCAATACGCACCTTGCCAAGGTCACGAATTTTCGGAGCCCAGGTGGCTGGCACCATTACTGTGGCCTGGGTGCTTCGGCCTTTGGTGGACGCATCCCACCGGTGTTGCCACCTCTGAAGACACTGCTGCTTGGCTGCCAGCCCTTTTTTCCACTGCGTGAATCCTCTGCCATGCGTCTCCCGGTACACCGGCACCCTTTCTGCTGTGTGTGTGTGTGTGTGGTTGTGTGTGTGAGGTGGTTTCTTGCTGTGTTGCTCTTGCAAATGCGCCAGCTAGTTCTGCAGAACAGCGCGCTACTAACAAATGTCAAGTCGACCGCTGAGCATCCGCATAGCCAGAGTGCCGCTATGCCTGTCGTGTCGGATGCCCAGTTGGCATCAACACCTACTCTATAAGGCTCGCTCAGTATTGCCAGGTCTGAATAATGTTCGCGCACAGATTGAGACAGCATGTCCTGCGCCGCCCTACAATGATCAGATTTAACTGAACTAACTGCATGAGTTTGACTTGCGGTTAACGCTAGATGAGGCCAAGGGGCACATTTTGCTGCCCGCCTGGTGGCCCACTTCTTGCCTACCCTTACTGCTACATATGTAGCACCTATCTTGTTTAGCGCAAGCCGCTGCCTTGTGCCCAGGCTCGCCGCATTTTATGCAGCAGTTGCTCCTGTCGACGGGATTTCGGCATCTGGTGGCAATGTGGCCAACCTCCAGGCAGCGGTAGCATCTAATCCTTGCTTCCTGCTCGGTGATACGGCATCGCGTCCATCCAATACGCACCTTGCCAAGGTCACGAATTTTCGGAGCCCAGGTGACTGGCACCATTACTGTGGCCTGGGTGCTTCGGCCTTTGGTGGACGCATCCCACCGGTGTTGCCACCTCTGAAGAGACTGCTGCTTGGCTGCCAGACGGACAGCCCTTTTTTCCACTGCGTGAATCCTCTGCCATGCGTCTCCCGGTACACCGGCACCCTTTCTGCTGTGTGTGTGTGTGTGTGTTTGTGTGTGTGAGGTGGTTTCTTGCTGTGTTGCTCTTGCAAATGCGCCAGCTAGTTCTGCAGAACAGCGCGCTACTAACAAATGTCAAGTCGACCGCTGAGCATCCGCATAGCCAGAGTGCCGCTATGCCTGTCGTGTCGGATGCCCAGTTGGCATCAACACCTACTCTATAGGGCTCGCTCAGTATTGCCAGGTCTGAATAATGTTCGCGCACAGATTGAGACAGCATGTCCTGCGCCGCCCTACAATGATCAGATTTAACTGAACTAACTGCATGAGTTTGACTTGCGGTTAACGCTAGATAAGGCCAAGGGGCACATTGCTGCCCGCCTGGTGGCCCACTTCTTGCCTTCCCTTACTGCTACATATGTAGCACCTATCTTGTTTAGCGCAAGCCGCTGCCTTGTGCCCATGCTAGCCGCATTTCATGCAGCAGTTGCTCCTGTCGACGGGATTTCGGCATCTGGTGGCAATGTGGCCGACCTCCAGGCAGCGGAAGCATATAATCCTTGCTTCCTGCTCGGTGATACGGCATCGCGTCCATCCAATACGCACCTTGCCAAGGTCACGAATTTTCGGAGCCCAGGTGGCTGGCACCATTACTGTGGCCTGGGTGCTTCGGCCTCTGGTGGACGCATCCCACCGGTGTTGCCACCTCTGAAGACACTGCTGCTTGGCTGCCAGACGGACAGCCCTTTTTTTCCACTTCGTGAATCTTCTGCCATGCGTCTCCCGGTACACCGGCACCCTTTCTGCTGTGTGTGTGTGTGTGTGGTTGTGTGTGTGAGGTGGTTTCTTGCTGTGTTGCTCTTGCAAATGCGCCAGCTAGTTCTGCAGAACAGCGCGCTACTAACAAATGTCAAGTCGACCGCTGAGCATCCGCATAGCCAGAGTGCCGCTTTGCCTGTCGTGTCGGTTGCCCAGTTGGCATCAACACCTACTCTATAGGGCTCGCTCAGTATTGCCAGGTCTGAATAATTTTCGCGCACAGATTGAGACAGCAAGTCCTGCGCCGCCCTGCAATGATTCAGATTTAACTGAACTAACTGCATGAGTTTGACTTGCGGTTAACGCTAGATGAGGCCAAGGGGCACATTTTGCTGCCCGCCTGGTGGCCCACTTCTTGCCTACCCTTACTGCTACATATGTAGCACCTATCTTGTTTAGCGCAAGCCGCTGCCTTGTGCCCAGGCTCGCCGCATTTTATGCAGCAGTTGCTCCTGTCGACGGGATTTCGGCATCTGGTGGCAATATGGCCGACCTCCAGGCAGCGGTAGCATCTAATCCTTGCTTCCTGCTCGGTGATACGGCATCGCGTCCATCCAATACGCACCTTGCCAAGGTCACGAATTTTCGGAGCCCAGGTGGCTGGCACCATTACTGTGGCCTGGGTGCTTCGGCCTTTGGCGGACGCATCCCACCGGTGTTGCCACCTCTGAAGACACTGCTGCTTGGCTGCCAGACGGACAGCCCTTTTTTCCGCTGCGTGAATCCTCTGCCAGGCGTCTCCCGGTACACCGGCACCCTTTCTGGTGTGTGTTTGTGTGTGTGGTTGTGAGTGTGAGGTGGTTTCTTGCTGTGTTGCTCTTGCAAATGCGCCAGCTAGTTCTGCAGAACAGCGCGCTACTAACAAATGTCAAGTTGACCGCTGAGCATCCGCATAGCCAGAGTGCCGCTTTGCCTGTCGTGTCGGTTGCCCAGTTGGCATCAACACCTACTCTATAGGGCTCGCTCAGTATTGCCTGGTCTGAATAATGTTCACGCACAGATTGAGACAGCAAGTCCTGCGCCGCCCTGCAATGATTCAGATTTAACTGAACTAACTGCATGAGTTTGACTTGCGGTTAACGCTAGATGAGGCCAAGGGGCACATTTTGCTGCCCGCCTGGTGGCCCACTTCTTGCCTACCCTTACTGCTACATATGTAGCACCTTTCTTGATTAGCGCAAGCCGCTGCCTTGTGCCCAGGCTCGCCGCATTTTATGCAGCAGTTGCTCCTGTCGACGGGATTTCGGCATCTGGTGGCAATGTGGCCGACCTCCAGGCAGCGGTAGCATCTAATCCTTGCTTCCTGCTCGGTGATACGGCATCGCGTCCATCCAATACGCACCTTGCCAAGGTCACGAATTTTCGGAGCCCAGGTGGCTGGCACCATTACTGTGGCCTGGGTGCCAGCATATGCAGCGCGAATGCTTTTAACAGTGCATTCAGACGCTGGAATTTCCGCTTGTGTGGTTAGAGCCTTCACGATCTCCTCTTTGCTCGCCAGTTCGTCCATGTCACGAATTACAAAATGGGTCTCCTGTGTGACGGAGCGCACTCCCGCACAGCTTCCTAGCACCTCCTCGATGTCCCCCTTAGTTTCTGGGTGCAGTCCAGCCCGTGACCCCGCAGCTCTAGCAATAAGTCGCCCTTAGCAGTTCTCCGTGCTTTAGTGACGGTTTCACCAACGCTTTTGAGCTTATCGTCGCTCCTGCGCGTCACCATGCTGAGTACTTGACTGTTCGTCATATTGCCTTGTACGCTGATGATCAACGCATCTGGTCTTCGGCGAACTGCATTTTTGCTCGTCTCTCTCGGCGTTCGTCGTCTGTACTGTGCCTTCTGCCAAGTGTTGTCTCCTGGAGCAGATGGACCTTTCGCAATACGCTGGTCTGCCTTGCTTCGGCCTTTGGTGGACGCATCCCACCGGTGTTGCCACCTCTGAAGACACTGCTGCTTGGCTGCCAGACGGACAGCCCTTTTTTTCCGCTGCGTGAATCCTCTGCCATGCGTCTCCCGGTACACCGGCATCCTTTCTGCTGTGTGTGTGTGTGTGTGAGGTGGTTTATTGCTGTGTTGCTCTTGCAAATGCGCCAGCTAGTTCTGCAGAACAGCGCGCTTCTAACAAATGTCAAGTCGACCACAGAGCCAAGTCGCCGGCTCCGCTGAGCATCCGCATAGCCAGAGTGCCGCTTTGCCTGTCGTGTCATTTGCCCAGTTGGCATCAACACCTACTCTATAGGGCTTGCTCAGTATTGCCAGGTCTGAATAATGTTTGCGCACAGATTGAGACAGCAAGTCCTGCGCCGCCCTGCAATGATTCAGATTTAACTGAACTAACTGCATGAGTTTGACTTGCGGTTAACGCTAGATGAGGCCAAGGGGCACATTGCTGCCCGCCTGGTGGTCCACTTCTTGCCTACCCTTACTGTTTCATACGTACTGCGAGACATACGTTCTCGCTCGCATTAGCAAACAGACGTGTTTTTTTGTTGCGCTTCGATATTAATTCTGTTTCTTCGTTCTATTCAATCGTGAATTTGCGTTTTTACGTTTAATAAATTACTTGTGGCTTGTAAATTACATTCGGTTGTGTGAAACACATAGTTGGACAATAATTATTAGCTAATTAACATATTTACAAATTGTGTTTAAATACAACAACAAACAGTAGCCCAAGCATACTGGTTTGTCTTGTGCAGTTGCATTGCTGTTGCTAACACTTTGTTATTGTATTTATACCGTTTTGGTTATTTTCGCGCTCGTGCTTGATCTCGCTCTCCCCCGCTCTCGTTTAATTTTGTGGTTGGCGGTGGCCGCGCTCTTCTGTTTCTGTTTGTGCTAATTTCGGTCGTCGCGCTCGCGCCGTTCTGTTTTTCGTATTCGTTATTGTCGTAAATAGAAATTGTCAATTTTGAACCTAGCTTGCTTTATATATATATATTTATTGTTATATATATATATTATATTTGTTGCTTTTAGAACTATTTTGCAGTGTTCTTTTTTATTAATATTTTTTGTTGAAATTAATTACTGTTTTTTTAACATAATAAAAATGTATGTCTGTTACTCAAAAAATTGCCAGGTGCGTGCAAATGTGAAAATGGGTTTCGTTTGTTGCTGGCTGTGCGATAATGTTGCGCACGAAAAATGCGCTGGCCTCAACGGCCGTATTATAGACCTGATCGAGTCCAAATCAGGCTTAAAGTGGACTTGTGAGACCTGTAGGGATGTCGAAAGGGATATGATGGGATTCATGAGGCAGACCAAGAAAGGCTTTGGAGATATTTTCGGTCGGTTTAAAAAACTGTTCGAAGGTTTCTCTGCGTTGGATGACGAGTTCAAAGGTATGAAACTTTTGAACGAGTCTCCTAAGCGCAAAAAGGCTAATCATAGGCTGTCAATTGGCCCTAATGAGCTTTCGGTCCCAACGGTCCCAGTTGCTTCATCTGCTCCATCGCTGATGGATTTTACATCCCCACGTCCTCAGATAGTAGTCAGTAGTGAGGAAATCAACGTCATACCCATGGATGTTGTTCCTGCTGACCCAGTAGAAATTTCTGTTTTGGCGAATGCAGGCAGTGTTGTTGCAAGTCAACATACTCTTGCTGATATGTCGGCCAAATCAAATGCTCTTTCAATTAAGGCTATAGCTCCTCCTGGAGTTACAGCTGCGGTTGAAGTTAATACCCTTGTAGGTGTCCCACCAAAAAAACAAATTTTTGTTTCCAGGCTTGCCCCTGATACTACATCTGACGATGTCAAGGCCTTTATTCAGGCAAAATCAGAAGCCAATATTACGGTGGAAAAATTTAAATTTACGTATCTTCGGGAAATTTCTTCATTTAAAATAAGTGTTCCTGCCGATCATTTCAGCAAAATTTGTTGTAAAGAATTTTGGCCTGAACACTTAATTATAAAAGAATACACTGTAAAAAAGAAAAATCGGACTCCGGTTGCACTCCCCTCTGTAGTTGCTAGGTCTAATCCAGCACTTATTGTCTCTGATAGCACAAAAAACTAAAATCCTCCCTCTCACTGGGCTATCAGAATGTAAGAGGTATTTGTAGTAAACTTATTAATCTTTACCTAAATAGCATGTCCTTTACTTTTGATGTCGTTGCCTTTTCTGAAACATGGTTAAGGCCCGACATCCTAAATTCTGAAATTTTTTTTAACAAATTTTCCGTTTATAGAAAAGATCGCACTCCTCGTCGTGGTGGGGGCGTACTTATTGCTGTTGATGTCGATTTATCTTCAGAAATAGTAATAATTGATAGTTCTATAGATATTGAATTTGTTGCTGTCAAATTGAGCCTTCGTGGTGTTAGCCTTTTTATTACTTGTTCTTATATCCCCCCTTCTGCAGACAATTCTGTATATTCTTCGCATTTTTCTGCAATACACTCGGTATCATCTATGCTTTCTGATCGTGATTTTCTTGTTGTTCTTGGTGATTTCAATATTGCTGGGACTGTTTGGATTTCTAATGTCGACTCCAATGTATTGACTCCCACGACCCAACATGATTTTCTTGATAATTTATTTGGGATGTCATTGTGTCAAATCAATGCTATCCCAAATTCTCAGAATAAGATGCTTGATCTTATTTTCGTTTTGGATCCCTCCCTCGTATCTGTCTCCCGTATTGAACCTATATCCCTTCCTGAAGATCATTATCACCCAACTTTGGAAGTGTTGATAGATTTACCTATCCGGGGGATGTGCCCACGTACTCTACCTCCAGAGCGAGTTCGTCAATTTCGGAACACCGATTTTATTAAACTTACTCAACTCTTATCCCAGACTGACTGGTCCCGGCTTTACAGGTGTAGGGACATGGACAGTGCAATCACGATTTTTTACTCAACCTTAAATTCATTACTTGATTTATGTGTCCCGGTTCGTAATGCACGTAGTTCTAATAAACCAATTTGGTTTACACGGGAATTAACTAGCATGAAAAATAGAAAGTCAAAATTGTACAAAAAGTTCAAGGAAACTGGCTCTTTCTTGGATTTCTCTAACTACTTGATTGCTCGATCCAATTTCTCTGTCCTGAATAACCAATGCTACCAGGATTACCTTAGAAGTTGCAGGTTACAGTTTCAGCGGGATCCTAAACAGTTTTATAACTTCGTTAATGCGAAACGTAAATCATCAACACTTCCATCAACCGTATTTTTTTAAAAAACGACAGCTAACACAGATCAGGCCGTCGCCGATTTATTTGCTTCATTTTTTCAAACAACTTATAGTTCATCAAATGTTCAATTGGCTTTATCCTTACAATGTAAATGTCTCTAATTGCATATTTGGACCTTTAATAACGGAAAGCTCGCTATTAAATGATCTTAAGGCTATTAAGCCAGTATTCTCACCGGGACCTGATGGAGTACCAGGCTGCGTGCTTAGGTACTGTGCTGAAGGTCTTTTGAGGCCATTATATAAGCTTTTTAATCTGTCCATGAGCTGTGCTCTTTTCCTGTTATGTGGAAAGAATCATTTATTATTCCTCTCCATAAAAAAGGAAACAAGTCAAACGTTCAAAACTATAGAGGGATTTCTAAGTTGTCTGCTATTCCTAAGATTTTTGAGAAATTAATAACTTCTCAACTACAAGATCTTTGCAGATCTATAATTTCATCCTGCCAGCACGGGTTTGTGAAAAATAGATCTTCTACCACTAACTTACTTGAATTCACTTCTTTTGTTATGAAGGGGTTTCAAAACAAAATGCAAACAGATGTTATTTACACTGATTTCAGTAAGGCTTTTGATTCCGTTAATCATTCTCTTTTACTTCATAAACTTCATCTTCTGGGATTTCCAAAAAACTTAATTCTTTGGATCTCCAATTATCTAAGTTTAAGATCCCAAAAAGTCTTTTTTATTTACATTGTTCATTAATGACCTTCCTTCCGTGATAACACACTCTCTGGTGCTGATGTATGCCGATGATGTTAAACTTTGTTTTTCGTCTACAGACTTTCTATCTGGTAAAAGGTTGCAAACTGATTTAGAAAGCTTTCAAACCTGGTGTCGGGTAAATTTATTAAATTTAAATTGTGGTAAATGCAACGTTATGTCTTTTTATAGGCGAATGCCCTTTTTAAATAATTATGTTCTTAATGGAAAACCACTTGAACGAATTGAGTCAGTTAATGATTTGGGTATCCTTTTGGATCCCAAGCTTAAGTTTGACAAGCATATTTCTTCTGCTGCTAATCGAGCCTTTGGTGTATTGGGTTTCATTAAGCGTTTGTCGAAAGAATTTGACGATCCCTACGTTACTAAGACTCTTTATACTTCACTTGTTCGCCCCATTCTTGAGTATGGGTCTTCTATATGGTGTCCACAATACAAGGTTCAGCAGGATAGAATAGAATCTGTGCAAAAACAATTTCTACTCTTTGCCCTCCGGTGTCTTCACTGGAATCCTAATACTCGCTTGCCTCCTAACCGTAGTAGACTTTTACTAATAAATCTTCCCTCTCTTTCTGATCGTAGAGCCCAGCTTGGTGTAATCTTTTTACACAAACTAATTAACGGTGAAATTGATTCATCAGAATTAATAAGCCAAATTAGTTTTGCTGTTCCGATCAGAAGTACTAGGAACTTTTTCCCGATTTCCCTGCAAGCCTGTAATACTAACTATGCAGTTCATAACCCTTTTCGGATCTTATGCTCTAGTTATAATAACCTTTTCCCGATAATAAGTAATGCTACTTCTGTCCCTACTCTCAGAACTTTACTATTACAACATTTGTCTAACATTTAAATAGTCTATGTTCATTTGTTGTATTTATATTGTATGTCCTATTCGTATTTCGCGATCTTCGTAGCCGCACGTTATGCGGCGGGAGGTGGGTTGCATGTTGCCTGGGTCCGCGCGTTAACAAGCCTTGGCTTGGTATCGTTGGGCCACTTGAATGTACTGTTCGTTAGTACATCAGCGTCCATAGATATGAAATATGTAGCACCTATCTTGTTTAGCGCAAGCCGCTGTCTTGTGCCCAGGCTCGCCGCATTTTATGCAGCAGTTGCTCCTGTCGACGGGATTTCGGCATCTGGTGGCAATGTGGCCGACCTCCAGGCAGCGGTAGCATCTAATCCTTGCTTCCTGCTCGGTGATACGGCATCGCATCCATCCAATACGCACCTTGCCAAGTTCACGAATTTTCGGAGCCCAGGTGGCAAATGCGCCAGATAGTTCTGCAGAACAGCGCGCTACTAACAAATGTCAAGTCGACCACAAAGCCAAGTCGCCGGCTCCGCTGAGCATCCGCATAGCCAGAGTGCCGCTCTGCCTGTCGTGTCGGTTGCCCAGTTGGCATCAACACCTACTCTATAGGGCTCGCTCAGTATTGCCAGGTCTGAATAATGTTCGCGCACAGATTGAGACAGCAATTCCTGCGCCGCCCTGCAATGATTCAGATTTAACTGAACTAACTGCATGAGTTTGACTTGCGGTTAACGATAGATGAGGCCAAGGGGCACATTTTGCTGCCCGCCTGGTGGCCCACTTCTTGCCTACCCTTACTGCTACATATGTAGCACCTATCTTGTTTAGCGCAAGCCGCTGTCTTGTGCCCAGGCTCGCCGCATTTTATGCAGCAGTTGCTCCTGTCGACGGGATTTCGGCATCCTCTCCTCTTTGCTCGCCAGCTCGTCCATGTCACGAATTACAAAATGGGTCTCCTGTGTGACGGAGCCCACTCCCGCACAGCTTCCCAGCACCTCCTCGATGTCCCCCTTAGTTTCTGGGTGCAGTCCAGCCCGTGACCCCGCAGCTCTAGCAATAAGTCGCCCTTAGCAGTTCTCCGTGCTTTGGTGACGGTTTCACTAACGCTTTTGAGCTTATCGTCGCTCCTGCGCGTCACCATGCTGAGTACTTGACTGTACGTCATATTGCCTTGTACGCTGATGATCAACGCATCTGGTCTTGGGCGAACTGCATTTTCGCTCGTCTCCCTCGGTGTTGTCTCCTGGAGCAGATGGGCCTTTCGCAATACGCTGGTCTGCCTTGCTTCGGCCTTTGGTCGACGCATCCCACCGGTGTTGCCACCTCTGAAGACACTGCTGCTTGGCTGCCAGACGGACAGCCCTTTTTTTCCGCTGCGTGAATCCTCTGCCATTCGTCTCCCGGTACACCGGCACCCTTTCTGCTGTGTGTGTGTGTGTGTGAGAAAATGTCAAGAGATCTAAAAATTAACCAAATCTCTAGAAGGAGCATACATAAATGATGGTCTCACCCCACAACTGGCCAATATATTTAGCAAAACACTAGCTGTTAAGGCCATGATACAAAACGGAAACAAAAACATTAAAAGGTGACGAGGCCAACATAGAGGAAACTCTAGAGGCCGTGTCAATTTAAACAGAGGCCAAAATTATACTTACAACAATAATAAGAGCAATCCAAAATGCTTCGAGAAACTACCAAAAAGCTTTAGATAAATAAATATATTAAATTAAACTATTAATATAAACGAAAAGATATTGTTATTAATGGTAATAGTTCTTTGATAACATACAATGTATTAAATCAATAAATAATAAGTATGACTTAATGGATTTTTAATGTTAATTGCCAGTAAGTGTTGCAAACATATTAATTATGCCCTAATACCCTCCATTTCGAAGAGAAGCACCGCTGGCTGAAATTGAAAAATCTAAATTTCGGCCACTGGCTGCCTCATAGAACTATTGCAACCCCCGCCCCGTCTCTACCTACAAGCTCGAACGACTACAGAAAATCGGCAACGCCGGAAATTCACAGCAATGGCCGCATGTCTTCTTGTGATTGAATATATGTATATTTGCATATATGCAAGCGTTTCGGAGCGTCGAAATAGATGTTGCGGCAGCGAAGCCAGAGCAAGCAATGAGTTCGGCGCTGTGTGCCGCTGATCGCCAGAAGAATATTCTCTGCCTGAATGCTACGCTTTGCCTTCGTGTCGCAGTCGCAGCACACGAAGCTGCTTGGGATCATTAAGTGCAAGAATTTTATGCAACCACTTTTTAGTCGATTTGACTTCTCTATGTGTTGTATGCTTAGTGCTACAAGATAACAAAGTAAACAGAATAAATCCTGCGCAGGAATAGAACAAGAACTTTTGCCTTGGCAAAGTCTTGAAACAGCTTCTAAGCCTTCTAAAGTAGTGGCCTTGCATATAAGAAACATGATATGTTATTTTTAACATGGAAATAAAGTTATTGCAAGAATTGACGTTAGAAATCTGTACACCAATGGAATTCTTGACTTAGGTCAGTTCTTCCAAAGGCTTGAAATGCAGGCCGGTATACATGAGATCAGCCAACTCAAAACGGCACCGAGCGGAAAAAACTTTAAAGAAATTTCAATTGATTATTTGAAAAATATGGGCAATAAATACTTAAAATATTTAAGAGTAGCCCTAATCAAGCCGGTGACCACAGTTAATACTGAAAAAAAAGAAGCAATACTGTCTACATTTCATGACGATTCAATACAAAGAGGTCATAATGGCATAACAAAAACTTTATTTAAAGTAAAATGACACTTCTATTGGAAATATATGACTCGTCATATAGAGAAGTACGTACGTAGATGTCCAAAATGCCAAATGTCAAAAACAATGATTCATACTAATTAGGTGCTTTTTATAGAGTAATGGTTGACACTGTAGGTCCGCTACCAAAATCAGAGAATGGTTACGAATATGCAGTCACATTGATTTGCGACTTGACAAAATATCTCGTAGCCATTCCAATACCTAACAAGAGTGCTTACACTGTCGCAAAAGCAATATTCAAATCTTTTATTTTGAAGTTCGGTCCAATCAAGACGTTCATTTCGGACATGGGAACTGAATATAAAAATTCTGTAATTAGCGACCTGTGCAAATACTTAAAAATATACAATATAACTTCTACATCACACCACCACCAGACAGTTGGAACAGTAGAAAGAAGTCATAGAACTTTTAATGAATACATACGTTCATATATATCAGTAGATAAAAATGATTGGGACATATGGCTTTAATATTATGTTAGCTGTTTCAACACGACCCCCTCTATGGCACATAGTTATTGTCCATATGAGTTAGTTTTTGGCAAACGAAGCAATTTGCCGACAGATTTTAATAAAATAGATGTAATTAACCCACTATATAACATAGAAGATTATGTTAAGGAATCTAAATTCAGATTAGAACAGGCTTACAAACGAGCAAGAGTTATGTTAGTTCAGCATAGGTATAAGAATAAAAAATACTATGATAAGAATATAAGACATATGGTTCTCTTAAGAAATGAAAATAAGCTAGAATCAGATTATTTAGCCCCTTTTAAAGTAGAAAAAATAGAAGATAGAGATAAAATTTGTATTAAAAACAGCTAAAATAAAAATCAAAAAGTTCATAAAGATAGACTTAAACTCTACAATACATGAATACGATAAGAATTTTAACCAATAATTGAAATCGTAATTTAAAAACGTTAACGGCTTGATCAACATATTACATTTAAATAAAAAAAAAAAATGTTTATTGTTTTACAAAAACAAAATTAATATAATATATAAAGACTACAATCTGAAATATAGCTACGATTTTATTAAAAACAAGTAAGAGTGCTCTAGTCGAGACTGTCCGACTAGGAGATACCCTGAACCCAGTTCATACATTCATAATTCTTTATCTGCATTCATACATAGAAACACACACATACATATACAAAAACATGCTGTTGGCTCCGTGCGTCATGCAATTGCTTTCTTCTTTTTCTTCCTTTGGCCCCAAACAATGATATATTGAATCGTTAATAACTTCTTTGTTTTTTGTCTGATCGTAATGAAATTTGTAGAACAGAAAGATGGCATATAAATGTGCGAATATGTTAAATCCGAAGGTCACGTATTTTTCAATTTCTGTGAGATCGGGTAGTGGTATCAAAAAAGTGAAAGATATTTAACCTCTGTATGCTATAGGAGAATATATGTACAAAATTTGGTGACTCTACCTCCAATAACTTTTAAGCCATACCTTAAAAACACTGGTTTGGAAACTTAATTAATCGATTTCTTTTGAAAGGATTGAGATATCGAAAAAAAAGATAAATTGGTATCGTCCTGGCCTGTTACATACTTTTGCACAAAACCATAATACCCCTTTTTCCCATTTTTAATGGGATCAGGGTATAAAAATATATACACATTTAACACAAAAATATTGTTACACCATTATTTTTTTAAATTGTATTCAACAATTAGTTTTTAAATACTAATAAAAAAATAAACAAAATAAAAACTAATTTAAATAATAAAAAAAAAAATATATATATATATTATTTTACAAAAATTAACTATGGAATAACTTAATTTATTATAATTACGTTATTCTTTTTAAAGGGGAGATGTAGCATGTGCATATATCGGGTACACACTGTTACACTTAGTTGCAGTGTTTATGTAAAGAACCAATGACCCAAAACATTCTCAAGTGCAAATGTAATGTGAGCGCCCAAATATGTGCAGCTAACATACAACGCTCATGCTGGGAATTGACGCGTCTGCATATTTGACATATGAAGCCGAGGCAACTGACCAAGCGAGATTATGTTCACATGCAACTCCCTCTTACAAATACTTATATACATATATGCCGTTCTGCTGCGCCAGAACATAATGCATATATAGAAGAAACAACACTTACGTTAAGAAATAATGTATGTTCAATTACCAGCACAAAATTGAGAAATAAAGAAGCGATCGGACAGAAGTCCGTTTCGCAAAACAACCCAAAAAACCAACTTTATCATTGTATTAAACTACATGAAGAAACACCAGCACTCTACAAACTACACAATATCGAATCCGAATATGTTTCCCGTAACAACGTTTAATTTTTTTTTCTATTACAGGACACGAAACTTGACTTGAGCTTGGAGATACTTAAGTTTGCTATGCAGACTGTCATCAGGGATCAACATCACAGGATACCTGCTTAATGCATCAGCATGCCGTATGCGGGTACCAGCTCTGTGCTCAACAACAAAATCGAAGTCTTGAAGAAAAAGAATCCATCGAGCAACTCTAGCACACACGTCTCGCTTGTCCATCGTCTTGGCAAATGCGTTGCAGTCGCTTATGAGTTTAAACTGCATGCCTAAAAGATACACTCGAAACTTGTGCAGCGAATCTACAACGGCAAGAATTTCCAACTCGTAGCTTGTAAATTTTTTTTCTGCGTCTGTCGTCTGCTCACTCATGTAATAGACTGGATGTAGAAGACCATCCTCGGGCGATTTTTGAAAAAGAACTGCTCCAAAGCCATCAATGGAAGCATCAGTATGCAGCTCCGTCTCGTGTTGAGGGTGCAAAATCTTGCAGAACTGATACTGATCATTATGCGTGACGAATGACGTGTATTTGCGGCTTTCATTGTCAACGTTAACATGAAAAAAACCATTTTTAAGACCGAATGTACTAAATATTTTCGCATCAACAAGTCTGTCCAGTTGGTCCTCAATTAAGGGCAAGGGGAAATGATCCCGTTCTATCACCTTGTTCATCCGTCTGTAATCGATGCACAGTCTTGGCGTACCATCTCGTTTCTTAACTAGTACGACAGGGCTTACGTACTCTGACTCTGATTGCTCTACAACTCCGTCCTGCAGCCACTGATCTACTTGGTCGTCTATGATGCATCGCTCGGAATAAGCAAATCTGCGTGGTCGCGAATAAATCGGGGTTTCGTTTTTAATTGTGATTTGCATTTTCACGTTTGTCGACTTAGCATTTCCCGGCTTATACTTTTTTATTATTTCGTTTACTTGACTTTTAGCACTAAAGCTTGCTTTTAAATCAATGTAATAAACATGTCTTCATAACTTTCAACGTTTATTTTCATTATCGAACTTATTTTATTTTCAGCTTCGCCGCACAAAGGTTTCTTAATTGTAATGCCGTCGCGATTTATTCTTATTTCAGCTTCTCTGTAAAATTATTCTCCCAAAACAATTTTGACGTCTAAAAATTCATTCGATACGACTAAAAAATTAACTGAAAATACTTGGCTATCAATGCTTACAGCGTCTGTAAATGAACCAAGAGGCTTTACTTTATTTTGAGCACCGTAAGTTTTGCGTACGATTTTCTACTCTTTATGTTATATTTGCTACCGGTGTCTATCATCATGTACTTTTAATGATCTTTTGACAAAAAAAACTTTTACAAATCGTCCCAATACATTATGGCAGCCATATCCCCAAAATTTTCCACCCAAACTTCAACCGGCAACGTGTCATCTCCACTAAAGTATCGGATCGAGTCTTCGATATCCCGAAAATTCAATCCAAATTTCGACTTGTGTGCACTCTGAGCCGGACCGGTATCAACATTCTGTGCCACTATTGTACATTTTTGTAAATTGCGAAAGATGTGTCCAGTTAGATCAGCCTTATTATGACGTAGCCCTTAAATGTTGCAAATTACAGCAAGATCGTTGTTGGACAAATTGTCTGCAACATATGCAACCTTTTTGTTAAATGCAGTGTATTTTCATCATCAAATCCCTCAAAACAACGTAAGCGTTTGCGATTTTCACGATCGCCACGAAACACGAATTTATGCAACAAACTAATGTTATGCTTCTTCTCTCTTTTAAGCGCGTCACGAAATTTCTCGTAATCGTCGAGTTGCGGCATGGTGACGTCGTTTCTTTTTGTCTCCTGCGTTTCGTTTTTGTAATGACGTTATTTGTGTGGCTCTCCACTTTGAATTTCACCATTCGCTGCAAAAATCGTTTATACACTCAGTATACTCACGATGTCTCGTTCTAACTTTAGCGTTTGTTCTAATGCGTTGATAGTCTTAGTTTATATGTATGTGTGCATTTCTGCTGCGAAGTTGCACATATGATTTTCGTTTTGCTCTATGTTTAAATTTTTAGCCTTACTTGATTAAAATTTACTTTTCAGCACTTTACGTCGTTCAACTTTGTCTTTAGTTATCCACGTAGAATGAGCTCCCATATTTGTGGGATTCCAATAAAATTAATTAACAAATCCCATTGGCTTATTAAAGTTTTAGATTTTATTTATAGTTAAGGTAAGAAATGTTTACATTATTTAATTTGCTATAAGAAAAGATAAAGGTTTAATTCTGTGTCGTCGTTGCGAGCGTCTTTTCGCAGCGTCATTGAATTCGTTTTCAATTCTTGCAGACCATTCACCTCGGCCTCTCGATCAGAACTGTCGTCTTCACCTCTTTTGTCGCATGAGCAACTCATTAGTTGAGCTGTGGTGGGTAGGCTCAGCGGCGTTGCCAGACTCAATCTCACATTTATAAAATTAAATTTAGTATATAATACTAAAATAAGTACAATATGTCGAGTACTCGCAACTTGGTCTGCTACGCAATTTAATAAAATTATTCTGTCGGCTTATGTTAGAGTTAAGCTGTTGAGTATCGAATAGGTTGGATATCTCAGTGCGAAAACACAAGCCTTGCAAACAGAGGACCGGTGAGGTCAAGTCGGTAAGATTTATAAAATTATGCATATTGATATGAGGTAGATAAGTTTTTTTTAAATTTTTTGTAATATGATTGTGTTTAAAGCAAAAACTATATCAATAAAAGCAAGTAAGAGTGCTCTTGTCGAGAGTGCGTCCGACTAGGAGATACCCTGATCCAAGTTCTTACATTCATTCATAATTCTTTATCTGCATTCATACATAGAAACACACACACATACAAACACAAGCTGCTAGCTGCGTGCGTCATGCAATTGCTTTTCTTTTTCTTCTTCCATTGGCCTCAAACTACATTGAATCGTTAACAACTTCATTGTTTATCTTTGACATAAAGATGGCACAAAAATGTGAGACAAAGTAAATCAGGGATTTCTGGGAGATCGGGAAAGGTTTAAAAAAAGGGAAATATTTTTTACTTCTGTTTGCTATAGGAAAATATACATACCAAATTTGGTGCCTCTACCTATTATAACTTTTAAGCTATACCCAAAAAACACTGTTCTGGAATCTTAATTTTTCGATAACTTTTGAACAGGTCAAGATTTCGAAAAAAATGATGAGTTTGTATTGAACCGGCAGTACAAAAAATTTAATTTAAATTTGAAGTCTCTAGCTTTTATGACTTTCAAGTTATGTCAGAAAAACACTGGTCTGAAATCGCAATTTATCGATTACTTATAAACGGGACGAGATATCGAAAAAAAAAATGATAAACTGGTCTTGTCCCGGCACTACGAGAACTCAAATATCAAGAGAGAACGTGCATTTATACCGACGGACAGGGCTAAATCGACTCGGCTATTGATAGTGATCAAGAATATATATACTTTATGGCGTCGGAGATGCTTATGCCTGTTACATACTTTTGCACAAAACCAAAATGCTCGGATTAAAGTTCAAATAAAAACGGCTCCTCACGAGAGCAAGTAATTTACTTTACTGAAAACTTTTTTTTTTATTTACTACCGCACGTTTTAATTTTATGTCACGCCCGAATATGATTACACTCAGGCTAAAAACAGGCTTAATTTAAGGATTCAGGGATTGAAAAAACCGTACTTGAATCAAGTATATTGCACTCGGTTTAAGAATATCCGAGATCACCAATCTTCTGACACCGTTTGGGATTCATTTTAGCCCGGAATCCCGTATTATTTTTATGTGTATGTATTCAAGGGGCAGACAACATATTTTGAATCAAAATGTTGACGTGCATCAGCCAACATTTTTCAATTAAGCGCAAAACAACAACAAATACAATCTTAAATCGGCTACCTGGGTGGAATGCTATCTGACATGGAAGCAAAATGGAATAATCCCATTGATGTTGATCTTTTCTAATGACCAAGATCTATTCTGTCTGCTCCTATATATACAGATTAAAACAGACCATGCCCGACTAGAAGATACCACGAACCCATCACTTATATTCATTTATAGTAAACTAGAAGGCTGGTTCCGGCGTTGCCCGGAGCAAAAATAACTTTCTTAAAATAATAAAAATTATATAAATATTATATATTGCTTGAATCCAATTTTGAATTTCCTTAAAGAATTTCACGTAATTTAATAAAGGCACAATTACTGTCCGAACTATCATCAGATCACTCGCCTGTGCTCATAAAGACTAAAAACAAATAAAACAAATTGGCTCGTTTTTAAAAATACATAAGCGCACTTCTAAATAAGCCCTAAGCCAAACGACGCACACTGGGGCCTCCTGACTTTTTACGTTGCAAAAATCATATCTTCTGAAGTAATCAAGATATTTTCAAATACAGGGTGCTTCAATATATGTTACAAAAGTAAGGTTCAATAAATGATAAAGAATTGGGTATGGCCAAAATGCAATCTGCCAAAAAAAAAGTTAATTAGGCATCTTAACTCGAAAATCAGAAAAAAATACGTATTTTATTAATTTTATTAAAGTTTGGCTTTTCTGGATAACTATTTTGTTTTTGGGTTAGATAAAATATTAAGACATAAGTTAGGCCAATATAGAGACCTATAAGCTGACAATTCTAAGTTTTTACAATTGGCTTAAAGTGTGTTATTTATTATAGTATACGATAAGAAAGTTTATATATCTGCATATCTTATTTATTTACACGTTACATATTAAACAGATCGTTTTCCTTGCAATTTCGCAAGTGTTCGAATATCTATACTTTTTATATTCCTTTTTTTCGGACAATTTACTAGTCTTCTAGTTCCCTCAAGAGACGTGTGAGGTACCTCTGTTGAATTTTGAAAGACATACAATTCACTTAGCCAGTATGCATTCTTCATGATGAAAGATCGCTTGGTTCAATTCGTTTCTTTCCATTTTCTTTTCAAAAATGCAGATATGCTCTGTGTTTTTATTGCTATGTGCCTAACTCTTGGGTAATGAACAATAAAAATGCTCAGCCATATTTTACAAAATTAAGAGTCGTGCCCGGTATAATAAAATATGAAAAAACAAATAAGAGTGCTCTAGTCGAGAGTGCCCGACTAGGATATACCCTGATCCAATGTCTTACATTCATTGAAGTTATTTATCTACATTCATACATAGAAACACACACACATATACAAACAAAAGCTGCTGGCTACGCGCGTCATACATTTGCTTTGCTTCTTCTTTCTTTGGCCCCAAACTATGTTACTTTGAATCGTTAATAACTTCTTTGTTTATTGTCCGATCGTAATGAAATTTGTAGAACACAAAGATGGCATATAAATGTGAGACTATGTAAAATCCGAAGGTCACACCTCTTAAAATACGTATTTTTCGATTTCTAGGAGATCGGGGAGGGGTATCCAAAAAGTGAAATGCATTTAACCTCTGTATGCTATTGGAAAGTATATGTATCCAATTTGGTGACTCTACGTCTTATAACTTTTAAGCTATACCTTAAAAACACTGTTTTGGAAACTTAATTTATCGATAACTTTTGAAAGGATTGAGATATTGAAAAAATGATGAGTTTGTTTAAAGCCGGTAGTACAGTAACTTAAACTTAAATATAAAGTTTCTAGCTTTTATATCTTTCAAGTTATGCCCGAAAAACACTTGTCTGAAATCGATATTTATCGATAACTTTTGAACGGGTTGAGATATCGAAAAAAGAAAATGAACTTGTATTGACTCGGCACTAGGAGAACCTATACTCCAAATATGAAGTCTCTAGCTTTTGTAGTCTCCGAGAACATCGCGTTCATACAGACGGACAGACGGACAGACGGTCAGACGGACAGACGGACAGCCAGACGGACATGGCTAGATCGACTCGACTTTTGATAGCGACCAATAATATATATACTTTATGGGGTCGGAGATGCTTTCTTATGCCTGTTACATACTTTTGCACAAAACCATTATACCCTTTTTCCCCATTTTTAATGGGATCAGGGTATAAAAATTGTTCCTGTTTTGTTATCTTAATCAGATACAAGCAATCTATTTTTCACCCATAGAAAATCCACTACCAACGAGAAGCGAAAAAAGTTGCAGGTTCCCACCGGAATAAGCCTTCTGTCATTACCTGTAGTACCCAAAAACCACATACCTTGGACAATTTTACATCACAAAAAATACCAAAAATGCTATGCAGAAACACAAGCGAACAAGTCCTTTAGCGCCGCTGTACATAATTTGTGTTCTTTTTGTACTAGTTGCTGCTTGTTTTTGGTGCTATATTGCTGCAGTTAATTTAATGTAATTTTTTTTCTATTATACAAAGGTTGCCAAAAGGGTATAAATACAATGATTTAGCAATTTAGGTACAGGAGACAAAACGGAAATCAAAATAAACTGATTGTTGCTTAGTCTTATTATAAATTGATATACCTTTCGATAGAGACTAGCCATTGGTAGCATAAAAAATCAATCACAAAGATTTTTTTTTTCTATAAAAAAAGCGTGACTCGTTGCAGTCAATAAAAATTATCAACTTGAAGCACCTGTTGCACCCAAACTAGTAATCCGATTTGAAAAATTGTTGCAGTGTCTGAAGCTTTGGACATTTCTATATCACATATATTGTGCATAAAACGCTTCTTTCAAATTTAAGACTTTTGCAACGCTTTTCGGCCCCACTATGCGACGCAGAAGTCATTGACATCTACGCTACCGCACTAGAAACCGTGCTACTGAAATAGGTAAGAGTGTTTTAGTCGAGAGTACCCGACTTGGAGTACTCTAAACCGAGGCATATCTGCATTCATACATAGAAACACACGCATACAAGCACACGCTGCAATCAGCGCGCTTCATGGAATTGATTTTCTTCTTCTTCTTCCATTGGTCCCATACTATTTTACATTGAATAACTTCCTTGTTAATTGTCCGATTGTAATGAAATGTGTAGGACATAAAGATATCATATAAATGTGTGAGTATCCACAAAGTAAAATATTCTTTCTTCTGTAGAGTATACGACAATATGAATACCCAACTTGGTGCCACTAGCCTTAATAACTTCCAAGTTATGCACAAAAACAAGCTGGTCTGGAATCCAAATGTTCGATAACTTTTGAATGGGACGAGATATTGATGAAACGAAATAAATAACAACAAAATAATTGCCAACAAATTTCCACATATAAAATTACTTTGTTGATATTTTGTTATGTAGAGCTTAGCAAATACATTTGGAGCTGATCGGATGAAAAGCATAAAAGTTTCATTCAAAATTTTTCCCGCCGTTTTCCGACTTTAGGAGTGAATGTGCAACAATTTCATGTCAATTTTGTAGATTTTAAAAAATTTGAAAATACCGTTGTAAATATTTTCATGTGTATAGCTTTGAGCTTAAAGCTGATCGGATGAAAATCAAAAAAAAAGCTTACAACAGTTTTCCGTCCATTTTTCTCAGAGTCTATACAAGCTTAAGACTTCATATTTGGAATAAAAGTTCTCGTTTTATTTATTTATTTAATTTTATCGATATCTCATCCTATTTGAAAGTTATCGATATATTTTGATTCCAGAATAGTGTCTTAAGGCATTTCTTGACATTTATTGAAACTGTAGCCCTTAAGACCTTTTAGTTATGGCCGAAAAATCTGGTCTGGTATCAAAATTTATCGACTGAACCTTCTCTATAGATTTTGACATTTCCCTTGCATAATTGGAATTGAGAACACCAAATAAACCGCTTTGCCAACTATATCGAGTGGTGATCGGCGCTGTCGTGCGTTTCCAATAACGCATTCTCTCCTTGTAATTCTTAAAAAATGTGTGTTGAAGTGTTTGCACAACATTTAACATGCTTTACTGTTGCTTAGTTGAGGGCATGATTATCCAAGTTCTGTTGTTCCAGAGGTAAATGATTTCAAATCTTGCCAATATGGGTTTAATTCATAATAAACTACCATGGTGCATTGAAATAATGCGATCTTTGTGGTGCCTAATTTTTCGTAGAAAATTCCTCGTTTTTTATCCAGGTGTATCCTTGTGATTGGTTGTGAAAGCACTTGTCGTAGCATGAAGAGCAATATCGGCAGTGTTGATGTGAGGATGACAGATTTAATTTCTTTATTTATACTTTCAATAGGACGCTTGACGGCACTTCTTCAGCAAACAGTGGTGCGAGTCCGGTTAATATAACGTTTAAATGTATATTCCAGATGCAGTTTTTACATCTACAACTCGGCTGAAGGTATATGGTCCTGGGTATATTTTTTTAATTCGTCCTATGGCCACTTCATCACAGGGACATTGTCTTCCTTTATTAACCCCAGTAGGCCTTTTTTAACGATTGGTGCTGAAGTCTTCCATTTATATCGACATTGTAGAGCTTTTAAATATTCCTGTGACCATTGTTTCCAGAATGAGTGCTTTCTTCTGGAGATTTGTTCCCAGCGCTTTACAAGTGTCTTCCCGCCTATATAGTGTACAGTTCCTGCCAGCAAAATGGTTTCCACAGAAGTGGCTTATTTTAATTTGGGATAACATAACGGCTATCTTCTGTTCTATGTATTTTCGAATAATAACGCCCAGATAGCAAAGTTTCAAACCCTGCGAGGATAACCCCTTAGCTTTTATAATTAGCTGATGAAGTTGTCAATTGACACATGTCATTTTTGAGCTGAGCTCAAACTGAGGCTGCCGCTAGATATTGGCTTGTCGATCGAGTCTTCAAACATTGCAAGTGTGTTTGATTGCAACTGTTAAATTTAAATAGTAATATCACTGCACGTGAACTACAAGTTTAATCGGTCAAAAGTAATGACATCCAACTTGCTCAGCAGTTTAAGTTAACCGCACAGTTCAAGACTTGCACATAACTAAGCGTTGCAACCAATATTTTGAGTAAGTTTTTAACGTCGCTAACGCATACAACTTATTAATATTTGCGTGCCCCTTCTTCTTCGGCTGAGGCATCCACATCACAAACTGGACATTCAGTCCTATTCTGCTTTTATGGAAGGAAGTATGCGCTATTTGCTTTAAACGGCGGCATAAATTATTGTGTTTTAGCTTTTCGTAATAGCGCTTCTTTTGGCCAACTAAAACGACTGCAAGTCACAGCGAACGGCAAACATAGCCCGCTTCCTGCCTGCTCGCTTATCGAGGTGAGTATGAGGAGCGCATAGTGGTCAAACTTAGTGCAACAAAAACAACGCATGAAAACATGCTGAAACCATTGTAAAATCAAAAGTTTTTGCTAAATTCGTTATATAGCTCTTAAATTATTCTCTGATTTGGTGAACAATTATTGAGATAACTAATGATTCCGAAAAGTGCATGCCACAATTAAATAGGTACATACATCTCCAGTTCATCGAAGGCCTTTGACGGATATTATAACAGATGGGTGAGTGCTAACTTTATTTCTTATTTTGATTATTTTCACCAAGTCTCCAACTGAAATCAAATGAGTGCATATGTTAAAGTTTTCATTAAGCTTTTAAACCGAATTTAAGTGCACACTTTGAGAAAGCTTTTAAGCCGATCATGAGTGTAAGCCTTGAGTGAGTTATTATGTGCATACTGAGCGTAGCGTTATGTTTTCGTTTGTTTACTTTGACTATGCGCTAACTCCCGTAACGTAATCATAAAATTTTTTTTTTCTGCCTATTCATTACGCAGTGATTTTTTATACCCTGATCCCATTAAAAATGGGAAAAAGGGGTATTATGGTTTTGTGCAAAAGTATGTAACAGGCATAAGGAAGCATCTCCGACCCCATAAAGTATATTTTTACTATTTTACATTGAATAACTTCCTTGTTAATTGTCCGATTGTAATGAAATGTGTAGGACATAAAGATATCATATAAATGTGTGAGTATCCACAAAGTAAAATATTCTTTCTTCTGTAGAGTATACGACAATATGAATACCCAACTTGGTGCCACTAGCCTTAATAACTTCCAAGTTATGCACAAAAACAAGCTGGTCTGGAATCCAAATGTTCGATAACTTTTGAATGGGACGAGATATTGATGAAACGAAATAAATAACAACAAAATAATTGCCAACAAATTTCCACATATAAAATTACTTTGTTGATATTTTGTTATGTAGAGCTTAGCAAATACATTTGGAGCTGATCGGATGAAAAGCATAAAAGTTTCATTCAAAATTTTTCCCGCCGTTTTCCGACTTTAGGAGTGAATGTGCAACAATTTCATGTCAATTTTGTAGATTTTAAAAAATTTGAAAATACCGTTGTAAATATTTTCATGTGTATAGCTTTGAGCTTAAAGCTGATCGGATGAAAATCAAAAAAAAGCTTACAACAGTTTTCCGTCCATTTTTCTCAGAGTCTATACAAGCTTAAGACTTCATATTTGGAATAAAAGTTCTCGTTTTATTTATTTATTTAATTTTATCGATATCTCATCCTATTTGAAAGTTATCGATATATTTTGATTCCAGAATAGTGTCTTAAGGCATTTCTTGACATTTATTGAAACTGTAGCCCTTAAGACCTTTTAGTTATGGCCGAAAAATCTGGTCTGGTATCAAAATTTATCGACTGCTGTTAAACGGGATACGAATTCGAACAAATACTCACACTTATATGCCATCTTTATGCCCTACCAATCTCATGCCGATCGGAAAAAAAAAAATGTATTCAATGTAACATAGTATGGGGCCAATAAAAGAAGAAGAGAAAATCAATTGCATAAAGCGCGCAGCTTGCAGCGTGTGTTTCTGTGTGTGGGTAAGTGTTTCTATGTATGAATGCATAAATAAAGAATTATTAATTAATGTAAGACCAGGTTCAGGTTCGAGTTAGCGCTAACTTTGGCTGCAGGTTAGAAGTGGAGCCATCTGTTGGTCACCACAAAATGCCAGGTAGAGCAGTTGCGGGTAGGTGTTGGAATGATGAACAATTATGTAGAAGGGAAAATATTAGGAGAGTATTAGTTGCGGCAGAGGTCATGAAGGGCACCAGTAACGATAAGGAGGCTGTCAGAAAGAATTGGAATTTCATGTTGTGCAGAGTGCTATGTGCAGTAAAATTTAAATGTAGCAAAAGACAAAAATCAAAAGAAGACAGTTATTCAAAAACCTGAAAGAAGCACAATCCACTCCCGTGTCAGGAGGCGCGCACGACGGCATCTGACCAATGCTAGAGAAGCACCACCGAATGAGTCCGATGCGAGCCCAGCCCTTTTCACTTGGGTATACTCGTAATCCGGCTGCGCGTTAGGCGTCTTTGCCCGGCTGGCGCTCCAACACCGGCATTCATTAAACAAGTGGCCTCAGTTTTTGGTTATTCATATAGTGCTTGTACGCCCACAGCACCTCCAGCTGAACTGCCCCACCAGCTGCAGCGCGGTTATTGAACTTCTTGCAGCTGTGCTGCGCGTAATAGCTGTTAGCAGCAGCTAAGAACTTACGCCGGCACACAACATATGTACATGTCAAAATGGTAAAAGCCCAAATCTGACTGTATAATAAATAACTAGAAAATATTAAAGTGTGTTTGTTAGTTTGTTATTTCTTGTAAAAGCATACCTTTGTGATTGCCCTGTTTGACATCTCAGTCCTTTTTTTACATATGCAAATAACTGCGTGCACCGATACCTAAATAGGTACACATGTACACATACGTGTTGTTTATCTAAGAGGATATATTAAATTGATTTTTGTTTGAATAACAGCACATAAACTGTCTTCGGCTTTAAGGAATCGTAACAAGCACATTAGCTAGTTAAACTTATCGGAGAGTTGACTAGATATAGAATTACCTTTGGTTGGGTTCGGTTCTAGTATAGTTAAGCTGAGTAAAGAAAGAATTACCTCTAGTAGGGTTCTGATCTAGACTGATTTTTACTTGACAATGCTGGGGTTTACATACCCTAGACTATGTATATTTTGTGTTACTAAGATAAAGACATATATATAATTACAATAAAGACATTCTTGTCCAGCGTAAAATTGTTTTTTTTTTTTTTTACTTATGTACTAAGGATTTTACAATGTGGGCTCCTGTGTAAAGGATACAGGCATGCAACTGTCCTATTCAACTAATGTGATTTTTACATACTAAATTCAACGTTCATTCATTGTGCGTGTTTTCTGTGTGCCTGCGATTAGCCCTAGATTTCCCTGTGGGCTGCCAGGACCTATTCCTAAGAACTGGCTGCTTGCCTACGCAGAGTGACCTTTATAAGTGGTGTCTTCTCAAATGTCAGCAATTGAGGATTGTTCCAAATTCATGCGACGAGTGTTTTTGATAATCTTTGGAAGTTGATGTACAAACGAACAGTACATTCAAGTGGCCCAACTATACCAAGCCAGGACCCACCTACCGCCCAACATACCTAATGGCGCACTACATAACGTGCGGTAACGAAAATTAGAATAGAACATTTAAGATAAATACAAACCTAGAATACTTATACCAAATAAACATAGAATACTTATAAGTTAGACAGATGATGTAAGAGTAAAGTTCTGAGAGTAGGGATAGAAGAAGCATTACTTATTAAGTGGAAAAGGTTATTATAATTAGAGCATAAGATCCGATAAGGTTTATACACAGCATAGTTAGTATTACAGGCTTGAAGAAAAAGCGGGAGAAAGTTTCTAGAACTTCTGATCAGAACAGCAAAACTAATTTGGCTTATGAATTCGGACGAATCAATTTCCCCGTTACTTAGTTTATGTAAAAAGATTACACCAAAAAGAGGGAAGATTTATTAGTAAAAGTCTACTTCGGTAAGGAGGCAATCGAGTATTAGGATTCCAGTTAAGACCCCGGAGGGCAAAAGATGTTTTTGTACAGATTATATTCCATCCTGATGAACCTTGTATTAAGGGCACCATTAACAAGACCTATTCTGAAGAATTTCTACCAACGCTGAATGAAACCCAGGACACCAAAGGCTCGATTAGCAGCAGAAGAAATATGCTTTTCATGGTTTTACGATCAGTCAATGTACCCTCGGCGTGCACTAGTTTATACAGTTGAATCGTGTCGTTTGTGGAGACAGGCAGCATTTGATTTGGTAGCAAGTGATCTCGTATTAGATCTACTTATGATATCTGGTACTTCTGACTGCATTCGTTGAAGGTTTGCTGCAAGTATTGTCAGTCGGGTTGATAGAACCATAAATGCTTGGAAACGATTGTCTGCGTTGCAGACATTTGGCTTTCCCGCAATTTTATTCGTCTTTCGTTGGTAGATTTGTCGTTTTTCATCACAATGATTGTTGAATTGAGAATATATGTTTAGCTTTTGAACAATTGCAGCAGAAATTCTTCACTCGTATGAACCTTCTCTATAGATTTTGACATTTCCCTTGCATAATTGGAATTGAGAACACCAAATAAACCGCTTTGCCATATTGCCAACTATATCGAGTGGTGATCGGCGCTGTCGTGCGTTTCCAATAACGCATTCTCTCCTTGTAATTCTTAAAAAATGTGTGTTGAAGTGTTTGCACAACATTTAACATGCTTTACTGTTGCTTAGTTGAGGGCATGATTATCCAAGTTCTGTTGTTCCAGAGGTAAATGATTTCAAATCTTGCCAATATGGGTTTAATTCATAATAAACTACCATGGTGCATTGAAATAATGCGATCTTTGTGGTGCCTAATTTTTCGTAGAAAATTCCTCGTTTTTTATCCAGGTGTATCCTTGTGATTGGTTGTGAAAGCACTTGTCGTAGCATGAAGAGCAATATCGGCAGTGTTGATGTGAGGATGACAGATTTAATTTCTTTATTTATACTTTCAATAGGACGCTTGACGGCACTTCTTCAGCAAACAGTGGTGCGAGTCCGGTTAATATAACGTTTAAATGTATATTCCAGATGCAGTTTTTACATCTACAACTCGGCTGAAGGTATATGGTCCTGGGTATATTTTTTTAATTCGTCCTATGGCCACTTCATCACAGGGACATTGTCTTCCTTTATTAACCCCAGTAGGCCTTTTTTAACGATTGGTGCTGAAGTCTTCCATTTATATCGACATTGTAGAGCTTTTAAATATTCCTGTGACCATTGTTTCCAGAATGAGTGCTTTCTTCTGGAGATTTGTTCCCAGCGCTTTACAAGTGTCTTCCCGCCTATATAGTGTACAGTTCCTGCCAGCAAAATGGTTTCCACAGAAGTGGCTTATTTTAATTTGGGATAACATAACGGCTATCTTCTGTTCTATGTATTTTCGAATAATAACGCCCAGATAGCAAAGTTTCAAACCCTGCGAGGATAACCCCTTAGCTTTTATAATTAGCTGATGAAGTTGTCAATTGACACATGTCATTTTTGAGCTGAGCTCAAACTGAGGCTGCCGCTAGATATTGGCTTGTCGATCGAGTCTTCAAACATTGCAAGTGTGTTTGATTGCAACTGTTAAATTTAAATAGTAATATCACTGCACGTGAACTACAAGTTTAATCGGTCAAAAGTAATGACATCCAACTTGCTCAGCAGTTTAAGTTAACCGCAAAGTTCAAGACTTGCACATAACTAAGCGTTGCAACCAATATTTTGAGTAAGTTTTTAACGTCGCTAACGCATACAACTTATTAATATTTGCGTGCCCCTTCTTCTTCGGCTGAGGCATCCACATCACAAACTGGACATTCAGTCCTATTCTGCTTTTATGGAAGGAAGTATGCGCTATTTGCTTTAAACGGCGGCATAACTTATTGTGTTTTAGCTTTTCGTAATAGCGCTTCTTTTGGCCAACTAAAACGACTGCAAGTCACAGCGAACGGCAAACATAACCCGCTTCCTGCCTGCTCGCTTATCGAGGTGAGTATGAGGAGCGCATAGTGGTCAAACTTAGTGCAACAAAAACAACGCATGAAAACATGCTGAAACCATTGTAAAATCAAAAGTTTTTGCTAAATTCGTTATATAGCTCTTAAATTATTCTCTGATTTGGTGAACAATTATTGAGATAACTAATGATTCCGAAAAGTGCATGCCACAATTAAATAGGTACATACATCTCCAGTTCATCGAAGGCCTTTGACGGATATTATAACAGATGGGTGAGTGCTAACTTTATTTCTTATTTTGATTATTTTCACCAAGTCTCCAACTGAAATCAAATGAGTGCATATGTTAAAGTTTTCATTAAGCTTTTAAACCGAATTTAAGTGCACACTTTGAGAAAGCTTTTAAGCCGATCATGAGTGTAAGCCTTGAGTGAGTTATTATGTGCATACTGAGCGTAGCGTTATGTTTTCGTTTGTTTACTTTGACTATGCGCTAACTCCCGTAACGTAATCATAAAATTTTTTTTTCTGCCTATTCATTACGCAGTGATTTTTTATACCCTGATCCCATTAAAAATGGGAAAAAGGGGTATTATGGTTTTGTGCAAAAGTATGTAACAGGCATAAGGAAGCATCTCCGACCCCATAAAGTATATATATTCTTGATCAGTATCAATAGCCGAGTCGATATAGCCATGTCCGTCTGACCGTCTGTCCGTCTGTATGAACGCGTGTTTCTCAGAGACTACAAAAGCTAGAGACTTCATATTCGAAACATAAGTTCTCGTAGTGGCGGGACGATACAAGTTTATAATATTTTTTCGATATCTCGTCCCGTTCAAAAGTTATCGATAAATTTCAATTTTAGCCAAGTGTTTTTCGGGTATAACTTGAAAGCCATTAATGCTAGCGAATTTATATTTAAGTTTAAGTCACTGTACTGCCGGCTCGACACAAACTCATCAATTTTTTTCGATATCTCAATCCTTTCAAAAATTATCGATAAATTGAGATTCCAGAACAGTGTTTTGAAGGTATAGCTTAAAAGTTATAAAAGGTAGAGTCACCAAATTTGGTACATATATTCTCCTATAGCATACAGAGGTTAAATGCATTTCACTTTTTGGATACCCCTCCCCGATCTCACAGAAATCGAAAAATACGTAGTTTTAGAGGTATGACCTTCGGATTTTACATAGTTGCACATTATTATGCCATCTTTGTGTCCTACAAATTTAATAACGATCAGACAAAAAACAAAGAAGTTATCAACGATTCAATGTACCATAGTTTGTGGCCAAAGGAAGAAGAAGCTAATGCAATTGATGACGCGCGTAGCAAGCAGCTTCTGTTTGTATATGTGTGTGTGTGTTTATATGTATGAATGGAGATAAATAACTTGAATGAATGTCAGAACTTGGATCAGGGTATCTCCTAGTCGGGCACTCTCGACTAGAGCACTCTTACTTGTTTTTTTCTGAATATGTTGTGGGCTTAAGTCAAGCTTTGTTTTGTTCTGATTTCTTGCTTTCAGCCATGCAGCTCTAGACTAAAACATATGTTTTGCTTATGCACACTGTCACGATAATAATTTATTTTCCATTCAAATATTTAAAATCATAATATTACTGATTATTCTTTATTTTTGCTTGTAATTAAATAGATAATATGCCATACTGTTTGATGTGTAATTAAAATCAATAGGTAAACACATTAAATCACCTTTATTGAATTATGCGCTGATTTGTAATTGAAATTTACGATTTATGAATATTAATTTTGATAACTGGGTTGAATAAATTGAATATAACCATGAATTATTAAATATCTTAAATTTTCTTATAAGGTAGGGGTAGGGGCAAATATAGCTATAATTAACTAGGGATTTTAAAAAATGCATCTTTTATTTGCGCGCTAATGGAAGATCAAGGGCTGGGAGGGTTTAGAAACGCAGCTACGATGCCATCATAGTAGCTTAATATGTGTGAATTTGCTTTCTCAATTGTCTTGTATAGTGTGGGCGATGCGCAGCTGCGTCCAAAGAGCCCCCGACAGGCTGATTGCTAGCTGCTGCCAGCGAGTCCACCCGGACGAGTCCCACGACCATATTACATTTACACCTATGTCAATGTTTGCATCAGACGGGGCTCTTAATCGTTCCGGTGTAAGTGCTATTAGATCCGTTGGGTAATTTAACATTGTTAAATCACTGACTAACTTTAGATGTAGCGCCATTGTTGTGAAGCAGCAGAATACCGATATGTACGCCTTATCTGGTCCCTTTCCGCCTGGGTGACCCCTTTAGCAGGTAGATAGCCCATTATCTGGTGCACCAACTTAGGCTTTGTTCTGGTGCACTTCACACAGATGTGTATAATTCCTGCCCATGGACTTATGCTAGAGAATCCACAATTGTAGTCTTGCGATGACTTAATGCTTGAGCCCCGCAGTGCGTATTGTTTTCATGGAGTTCTATCAGTAGCATCTTTACATGGCAACAAGATCAGATGTTTAGCACTTTATAAGAGTTCTGAATGCTCCAATCTGCCTCCGACGCGAATAAATCCATTGTTCTTCAATCATATTGATAGTGAAATGATAGCGCTCTTTTTATACCCTGATCCCACTTAAAATGGGAAAATAGGGTATAATGGTTTTATGCAAAAGTATGTTACAGGCATAAGGAAGCATCTCCGACCCCATAAAGTATATATATATGCTTTATCACTATCAATATCCGAGTCGATATAGCCATGTCCGTCTGTTTAAACGCGCGTTTTTCAGAGACTACAAAAGCTAGAGACTTCATATTTGAAACAAAAGTTCTCGTAATGGCGGGACAATATAAGTTTATAATTTTGTTTCAAAATCTCGTCCTGTTCAAAAGTTATCGATAAATTTTGATTCAAGACCAGTGTTTTTCGGACATAACTTGAAAGTCATAAAAGCTAGGACTTCATATGTACTGACGGCTCAATACAAACTTATCATAATTTTTTTATATCTCGATATCTCGACCCGTTTAAAAATTATCAATTAATTAAGATTCCCAAACAGTGTTTTTTTAGGTAAAACCAGAAAGGATTGAGAGGTAGAGGCACTTAATTTGGTATGTATGTACAGCATACAGTGGTTAATTATCTTTCACTCTCTGGATACCTCCCCCCGATCACCCAGAAATCGAAAAATTACGTTATTTTAGAGGTATGACGATCGAATTTCACATAGTCTCACATTTATATAACATCTTTATGTCCTACAAATTTCAATACGATCAGACAATAAACAAAGAAGTTATTAACGATTCAGAAGAAGGAAAGCAATTGCACGACGCGCGTAGCCAGCAGCTAGAGTTTGTATGTGTGTGTGAATGTTTGTGTTTATATTTATGAATGCAGATAAAGAACTATGAATGTAAGAACTGGGTTCAGGGTATCTCATAGTCGGGCACCCTCGACTAGAGCACTCTTACTTTTTTTTTCTGTGTATGTATTCAAGGGGCAGACAACATATTTTGAATCAAAATGTTGACGTGCAGCAGCCAAAATTTTTCAATTAAGCGCAAAACAACAACAAATACAATCTTAAATCGGCGGAATGCTATCTGACATGGAAGCAAAATGGAATAATCCCATTGATGTTGATCTTTGCTAATGACCAAGGTCTATTCTTTCTGCTCCTATATATACAGAGAAAAACAGACCGTGCCCGACTATAAGATACCACGAACCCATCACTTAAATTAATTTATAATAAACAAGAAGGCTGGTTCCGGCGTTACCCGGAGCAAATAATTTTCTTAAAATAATAAAAATTATATAAATATTATATATTGCTTGAATCCAATTTTGAATTTCCTTAAAGAATCTCACGTAATTTAATGAAGGCACAATTACTGTCCGATCTATCATCAGATCACTAAAGACTAAAAACAAATAAAACAAATTGGCTCGTTTTTAAAAATACATAAGCGCACTTCGAAATAAGCCCTAAGCCAAACGACGCACACTGGGGCCTCCTGAAAAAATCATATCTTCTGAAGTAATCAAGATATTTTCAAATACAGGGTGCTTCAATATATGTTACTAAAGTAAGGTTCAATAAATGATAAAGAATTGCGTATGGCCAAAATGCAATCTGTCAAAAAAAATGTATATTGGGCAAATTAACTCGAAAATCAGAAAAAAATACGTATTTTATTAATTTTATTAAAGTTTGGCTTTTCTGGATAACTATTGTGTTTTTGGGTTAGATAAAATATTTAGACATAACAACAACGCCGCAAGTGAGGCCAATACAATTCTAAGTTTTTACAATTGGCTTAAAGTGTGTTATTTATTATAGTATACGATAAGAAAGTTTATATATCTGCATATCTTATTTATTTACACGTTAAATATTAAACAGATCGTTTTCCTTGTAATTTCGCAAGTGTTCGAATATCTATACTTTTTATATTCCTTCTTTTCGGACATTTCACTAGTCTTCTTCCCTCAAGTTCCCTCAAGAGACGTGTGAGGTACCTCTGTTGAATTTTGAAAGACATACAATTCACTTAGCCAGTCTTGGTTCAATTCGTTTCTTTCCATTTTCTTTTCAAAAATGCAGATATGCTGTGTGTTTTTATTGCTATGTGCCTAACTCTTGGGTAATGAACAATAAAAATGCTCAGGCATATTTTAAAAAATTTAGAGTCGTGCCCGGTATAATAAAATATGAAAAAAATTGTTCCTATTTTGTTTTCTTAGTTAGTACAAGCAAGTGGTGATCTGTTTTTCACCCAATGAAAATCCACTACAAACGGAAAGGGTAAAAATATTGCAGGTTCTTACTGGAATAAGCCCTCTGTCATTACCTGTAGTACCCAAAAACCCCATACCTTGGACAATTTTACGTCCCAAAAAATATCAAAAATGCAGAAACACAAGAGAACAAGTTCTTAAGCGCCGCTGTACATGATTTGTGTTATTTTTGAACCAGATGCTGCTTGTTTTAGGTGCTTTGTTGCTGCAGTTTGCTCTTAAAACTGAAAAGGCAAGTTCTGGCAGCCAATGTTGGTAAATTAAGGTTCAGAAATCAATTCAAGCATGTGCATATATCGGGTACACACTGTAACACTTAGTTGCAGTGTTTACGTAAAGAACTAATGACCCAAAACATTCTCAAGTCCAAAGGTAATGTGAGCGCCCATTTATGTGCAGCTAGAATATGTACACATGCAACTCGCTCTTACAAATACTTATATACATATATGCCGCTGCGCCAGAACATAATACATATACAGAAGAAAGCCGATCCGCTGTTGGCGTCACTGGCAGCGCAGCTCCGCGGCTCTAGGCTAACACTTACGTTAAGAAATAATGTATGTTCAATCACGAGCACAAGGTTGAGCAATAAAGAAGCAATCGGACAGAATCCGTTTCGCAAAAAAAAAATTTTTTTAAAGTATACTTGCATGTATAGCCATATATGTATATATATATTTAAACAAAATTATGTAAAAATTTTAGACGGCACTTATGTGTATGTAGTTCACAGAATTAAATGAAGACGTAGCCTTGTTTCGCACTTGCATTTTATTTGGACGCTCGATCAAGACTGACTCGGCATTGCTTCTCCACTTACTTGCTCACCGCTTAACAGAAACGCTAAATGTCTACATGCATGTGTGAGCGAGACAAGCCTCGCTTTTTTTTTCATACAACAGTTTGAAGTAGCAATTTTTAATTAATTATAAAATGTGTTCGTATTCATCTTTTCTTTCTTATCCAGTGTCTTATGTTTTGAGCATTCCACACACCCCTATACGGATTTCGAGAGACTTCTACGTCCTTCAACAAAAACCTGTCATTTCGCAATACTTGTTCAATCACATAAGGACCTTTGTTTTTAGGGACTAATTTTCTAGCAGCTCCCACTGTGCAATCGAAATTTTTAGCCATTACATAATCTCCTTTTCTATAATCCTTAGCCTTTCTCTTAGTTTTGTTATAATTTAATTCATTGTATGATTGTGTTCGTAGTTGGTTTTCCATGGCTTCTGTTCAAGTCGGAAAGTAGGCATTGGCATCTGCAGCTCCCCACCCTAACAGAGTATGAACTATATCGCAAAAAGTTTTAGCTGAATCCAAGATGGCCCTCAACGATTTTATTGCTGTGTCGGACAGGCTAAGCCAATTTGAGGCTAAATTCGCAGGCTCGGCAGGCGCATCCCTGTTTACACTTCAAGTGCGTCGGGACCAGATCCGATCCATATGTTGGAAAGTAGGACAAGCTTTCGAACAAGGGTCCCAAGGCGCCGGATCCAGCGACGATTTGGAAGTGATGAAGTATGAGCATTGTTACTCAGTCTATGAACGGTGTGTCGCTCAATTAAGCGAGAGTATCGACGCTGCTTCGACAAATAAGAAGCAGCAATTACAATCCTTGGCTACATCCATATCCAGGGGTTATAGTCTACCCCCAATCGACACAGAGGTCTTTGACGGAGACTATCTGCGGTGGCCGACTTTCCGTGATCTTTTTACAGCAATTTATATAGATAATCCACGATTAACCCAAGTCGAGAAACTGTTTCACCTCAACGCTAAGACTAGCGGCGAGGCGAAAGGTATTGTTTCAAAATCTCCACTGACAAATGACGGCTTTCAATCCGCGTGGCAGAATCTTTCAGAAAGATTCGAAAATAAGCGGCTGTTGGTCAACAGCCAACTTAAAGTCCTTTTCAATCTGCCATCAGTTTCCCAAGAGTCCGGAAATGCATTGAAAGAGCTCCAGAGTACGATCCAGGGGTGTTTGACAGCCTTTAAGTTGGCTAAGGTCAGCATTGAAAACTGGGATAGCTTACTCGTATTTCTTTGCTCGTCCAAACTGCCGAAACTTACCCTTTCCTTATGGGAACAGTCACTCCATAACAAATTCGATATTCCGACTTGGGTTGAATTCGATACATTCCTCACTGAGCGCCATTGAACGCTGGAAGCGATAGAAGACATAAGGCCTAATACGGGAGGTCAAAGTCAATTCAATCGCAAGGAACCAGCTAAAAAACATATTCATTCATTCGAAGCAAAGCTCAAGGTAAATGCGCAATCTTCCAAGCAAACTTTGACCTGCCAGCTATGTTCAAAAGAGAACCATCCAATCCTTACCTGCCCAAAATTTCTGTAAATGGCAGGCACCGAAAGGGCCTCCTATATCAGACGGCTTAAACTATGTTTAAATTGTTTCGCCAGAGAGCATCAGCTTAAAGACTGCATTAGTAGCCATAACTGTTACACGTGCAAAGGTCGCCACAATACTCTGTTGCATCGCGGCGACCCTCCTTCACAAGTGGTTTCCAGTTCATTGTTAAGCTCTGTTGCTACACCATATCTTCCAAATCAAGCAGTACTGTCCATTTCAAGTCAAAGTCCGGCAAACATCCATAATTACTTCACGTCCAACACGCAGGGTGTTCTACTGGGCACTGCCATAATAAACATATGCCACCTAGGCACGTGTTATAATGCTCGTGCGTTGTTCGATTCTGGCTCCGAAGCAACATTCATTTCGAAACGAATGTTTAGAATCATCAAACTCCCATTTAAACGTGTGACAGCCCAAGTTGCCGGACTTAATCAAGCTGTCGCAGCCAATCCTGAGAAGTTATGTCACTTCAACATAGGATCTCTAACAAAGCCGCGAGTTCGCATTGAAGCGTCGGCATTTGTACTTCCAAGTGTGGCAGGGACTCTACCATCACATCCGATCCCCGAGAGTTCTTTGAGAGAACTGCCCAATATTCCACTGGCTGACCCTTTGTTCTTCAGGAGTTCGCAGATAGATGTGCGATTAGGCGCAGATATCCTACCATCTATCCTACTTAGCGGCTGCATTCCAAACGTCTGTGGAGCGTTATTGGGTCAAGAAACCATTTTCGGTTGGATCCTTACCGGCCCAATAACAACTTGAGCAGCATCCTCCATCTCTGCTTTTTCCACTCGCGTCACGCTCAAAACTGACCAACGATTGGAAAACCTCCTCACAAAGTTTTGGGAGGATCTTCCGGTGAAGCCGGTAAAGGAGTCTGATGCCATATGCGAGGACAACTTTATCCGCACCACAACTAGGGGTGAAAGTGGCAAATATAGTGTAACTGTCCCATTCAAGAATCCTGATCACATCAACTTAGCACATTCAAGGTCAATCGCACTAGCTCAGAACGAGAATCGTTTAAACAGAAACTTTCCTTTAAAAGAGCAGTACGACTTCGTGATGCAGGAATATTTGGACTTAGGTCATATGAGACAAGTCCCCCCTACTTCTGATACTGGGAACTTTTATCTTCCACATCATGCTATTTTTAAACCTGACAGCACTACCACAAAAGTTCGCGTAGTATTTAACGCTTCCAGTCAGTCCACTAACGGCAAGAGCCTTAATGATATCCTTCATGCAGGTCCAGTTCTGCAATCTGATCTTACTATTCAGATTTTGAAATGGCGTTTCTTCCGTTATGTTTTCAACGCTGATATCACCAAGATGTATCGGCAAATTTTTGTGAAACCAATTCACACGCCATTCCAAAGGATCCTCTATCGGAACAAGGAACAAGAGCTCTGTGACTATGAGCTCAACACTGTCACGTTTGGGGTAAATTGCGCGCCATTCCTGGCAATTCGCGTTTTGCAGCAGCTCGCTAAAGATGTGCTTGATCAGTTTCCGCGAGCTAGTGACATCATTTCCAACTACTTGTATGTCGATGATGTACTATCAGAAGCTCACACTAAGCTGTGCGCCATCACTTGCATCAACGAGCTTCAAGGAGCTATGGACACAGCAGGCTTTCCACTACGGAAGTGGACGTCAAATGAGAAGGAAGTCCTCCGCGGTATTCCTAAGGACAACCTTCTTTGTGAGGATTTCCTCGAATTCGAGGAAGCCAGCGTTGCTAAAACCCTGGGGATCGGTGCCTTTTGAACGTGTTCAGCGTTGGGAAGATTTCAGCGCCAATCATCCCCATCTAGGTGATATTCGAGTTACTCGGTGGGTCTCTTTCCAGCCGAAATCGACCATCCAAATCAATGGATTCTGTGACGCCTCCCAAAAGGCTTACGGAGCAGCCCTGTATGTTCGCGTGGAAATAGGCTGCGAGTTTTCAGTCCACCCACTAACGTCCAAGACAAGGGTTGCTCCGGTCAAGACAGTGTCGCTGCCGAGACTCGAGCTATGTGGGGCTGTACTTCTTGCGGAACTATCCTCAGCCATCATTCCTCAGATGCCCATAGGAAACTCCGAATCCTTCTATTGGACCGATTCAACCATCGTTTTAGCCTGGCTCCGTAGATTACCTTGCTCCTGGACAACTTTCGTCGCCAACCGTGTCTCTAAGATCGGCCAGGTAACTGACTGTCTAGCCTGGTCGCACGTGCGGTCTGAGGACAACCCTGCAGATTTGGCAAGTCGTGGAGTGTCACCACAGGAGCGAAAAGATAACCAGCTGTGGTGGAACGGTCCTGACTGGTTACGTCTTCCCCGCTGCCAATGGCCCGTTCCATTAGACTCCTGCCTCGAGACTGACCTAGAACAGCGCCCAGTTAAGGTCCACATCGCGGAACTCGCTCCTTCATGGGATCTTCTAGAGTGTTTCTCCAATTTTGGCCGGGCTTTAAGAGTTATCGCATATATGCTCAGATTTGCTTAGCGATGTCGCCAATCCTCGCTGTTGTTTCCTACACAGCAACTCCAAAATAGTGAGCTTCTAGAAGCTCCTATCCAAAGGAATATAAGTGTCTTCGTGACAAGCGTAGCTTGTCAGCATCTAGCCACATTTTAAATTTAAATCCGTTTCTTGACCCAAAAGGGATCATGCGAGCATCAGGTCGCATCAGCAATTCCAGCAACCTTTACTACGACGAACGGCATCCTGTGATCCTTCCGTACTCGTGTCCGTTTAGCCGTCTCCTTGTCAAGTTCACGCATCACATTTTGCTGCATTGCGGAAATCAATTAATGATGCGCCTCATTCGTTCCAGGTTCTGGATTCCTTAGCTTAAGACTTTGATCACATCCGTGACCAACTCCTGTTGAGCCTGCGTAGTGTTCAGAAAAAGACTCCAGACTCAGCTTATGGGTAGCCTACCAGAAGAAAGATCGACTTTTTCACGTCCTTTCACACATACTGGCATCGACTTTGCTGGTCCGTTCGACATTAAAAACTACACTGGTCGTGCTTGCCTCATAACCAAAGGCTATGTGTGTGTCGTTGTGTGCTTCATCACAAGGGCAATCCATCTTGAAGCCACCTCCGACTTGACTACGGACAAATTCCTTGCAGCGTTTGCTCGTTTCATAGCAAGACGCGGTTGCCCGTCCAAGGTCTACTCCGACAATGGGAAAACGTTTGTTGGAGCCTCAAAAGTCATCACTCGTGACTTCTTGAAGGCTACCAAAACGCGCGTCGAGACCACGTACAGTCATCACTGTCTATCGTGGCACTTCAATCCACCAAGTGCGCCACACATGGGCGGCTTGTGGGAAGCTGGTGTCAAAAGTTTCAAGGCGCCGTTTTATAAGTCGACCTCAACCTTCAAGTACACTTTTCAAGAGCTCTCCACACTCCTCGCGAAGATAGAAGCCCGCCTCAACTCGAGACCGATTTTCCCATTATCCGAGGATGTGACGGACTTGCTGGCTCTAACTCCAGGGCACTTCCTGGTAGGAGGCCCACTCCTTGCCGTCAGTGAGCCCGAAATCGAAGGAAATGCAGCGTCGATCCTAAATAGATGGCAACGGCTCAAGGCTCTCAACCAACACTTCTGTTTCCGTTGGAAGGAAGAATACTTGAAGGAGCTCCACAAAAGGACTAAATGACAACTACCCGAGAGAAACCTGCAGCAGGGCGACATGGTTGTTGTTAAGGAGGATAACCTTCCATCCAACGAATGGCGTTTGGGACGGGTCAAGGAAAATCACCCGGGGCAGGATGACCGGGTCCGAGTGGTCGATGTTCTCACGACCCGCGGGATGATAAAAAGGCCAGTGGCCAAGATTTACCTCCTTCCGCTCCAGTCCGAACCCAAAATTCCAAGCTCCCTACAAAAGTCGTGACTAACCGTTTTGTTCGACAAGAGTATGTAGTCTAATTTCTGTTTTGCTTCTATTTATCCAGACAACACTCGAAAAGACATGACACCCACCTCCAAGCAACACAAGCAAGCTGGTCGCCCACGCGGCGTCGCCTCTTTCCGCTGCCGTGTCTGCCGGGGGGTTCATGCCCCAAAGAAGTGCCAGCACTTCATGCACCTCGACGCTGAAAAGCGTCTCCGGGCAGTACTCATCAATGAGCACTGTCCCAACTACCTGGCGCATCAACATTCAGGGCGATCGTGTCGCAGTGGAGCGAGTTGCCGCGTCTGCGGTGGTGAGCACCACACCCTGCTCCACCTGGATGAAGACCGCTCGTCAAGCTCCTCACAAGAGGCTCGACCGAGGATCCCATCTCCATGCTCGCTGCGTCACGAGAGGCGACACTCTCCGATCCAAGTGCAACGACCCCCAACACCACCATCCACAGTAGAACTTGCCATCCTGCCGACGCGTCGCACACAATTTTATTGTAATTTGGTCGATTTTCAGATACAATATCCCAAAAACAAGGAAACGGATCGTCATTATTTTTAATTTTATTGATAGATATATTTATTAAAATTTTACTGTTTGCTTTGCTTTTGACCAGGTAAATCGATATTTACAAACTATCCATTTTTTCACTATTTCTCAACTTTGATGGAAAATAAAAAAAACTATAATTTAGTATTTTTGCCATATTTTCAAAATAGGTTCTTTAATTATTCCTTTATCTAATGCAAAAAGTTTCAGCTGCCCGTTTTTGCCTCTTTTTATACCCTGATCCCATTAAAAATGGGAAAAAGGGGTATAATGGTTTTGTGCAAAAGTATGTAACAGGCATAAGGAAGCATCTCCGACCCCATAAAGTATATATATTCTTGATCAGTATCAATAGCCGAGTCGATATAGCCATGTCCGTCTGTCCGTCTGTCTGTCTGTCTGTCCGTCTGTCCGTCTGTCCGTCTGACCGTCTGTCCGTCTGTCCGTCCGTCTGTATGAACGCCTGTTTCTCAGAGACTACAAAAGCTAGAGACTTCATATTTGAAATATAAGTTCTCGTAGTGCCGGGTCAATACAAGTTAATAATTTTTTTTCGATATCTCATCCCGTTCAAAAGTTATCGATAAATATCGATTTCAGACAAGTGTTTTTCGGGCATAACTTGAAAGTCACATAAGCTAGAAATTTTATATTTAAGTTTAAGTTACTGTACTGTCGGCTCTAAACAAAGTCATCATTTTTTTTCAATATCTCAATCCTTTCAAAAGTTATCGATAAATTAAGTTTCCAAAACAGTGGTTTTAGGGTATAGCTTAAAAGTTATAAGACGTAGAGTCACCAATTTTAGTACATATACTCTCCAATAGCATACAGAGGTTAAATGCATTTCACTTTTTGGATGCCCCTCCCCAATCTCTCAGAAATCGAAAAATACGTATTTTAAGAGGTATGATCTTCGGATTTTACATAGTCTCACATTTATATGCCACCTTTGTGTCCTACAAGTTTCATTACGATCGGACAATAAACAAAGAAGTTATTAACGATTCAATGTAACATAGTTTGGGGCCAAAGGAAGAAGAAGAAGCAAAGCAAATGTATGACGCGCGTAGCCAGCAGCTTTTGTTTGTATATGTGTGTGTGTTTCTATGTATGAATGCAGATAAATAACTTCAATAAATGTAAGACCTTGGATCACGGTATATCCTAGTCGGGCACTCTCGACTTGAGCACTCTTACTTGTTTTTATGATAGTGTTGCAAGTTGACTCAAAAAAACCAATATGCCCTACTTGTCGAAAAAAAAATGTAGGGTATATCACACCGTTGGTTACTGCATATGCTGTGATGAGTGGAAACGGAACGGCTTGGAGTCAGTGACCAACATATGTAATACATATTATGTATGTGTTGATTTATGTATGTTGCTTGAGCGGAGTGTCACCGCTGCTTTATGTATGTATGTATGTCTTTCACTTTTTATACCCTGATCCCATTAAAAATGGGAAAAAGGGTATAATGGTTTTGTGCAAAAGTATGTAACAGGCATAAGGAAGCATCTCCGACCCCATAAAGTATATATATTATTGATCGCTATCAATAGTCGAGTCGATCTAGCCATGTCCGTTTGGCTGTCCGTCTGTCGGTCTGTATAACCGCGCTGTTCTCGGAAACTACAAAAGTTAGAGACTTCATATTTAGAATAAAGGTTCTCCTAGTGCCGGGTCAATACAAGTTCAACTTTTGTTTTTCGATATCTCAACCCGTTCAAAAGTTATCGATAAATTTCGATTTCAGACAAGTGTTTTTCGGGCATAACTTGAAAGTCATATAAGTTAGAAACTTTATATTTCAGTTTAATTTACTGTACTGCCGGCTCTAAACAAACTCATCATTCGATATCTCAATCTTTTCAAAAGTTATCGATAAATTAATTTTCCAAAACAGTGTTTTTAAGGTATAGCTTAAAAGTTATAAGACGTAGAGTCACTAAATTAGATACATGTCTTCTCCAATAGCATACAGAGGTTAAATACATTTCACTTTTTGGATACCCCTCCCCGATCTCCCAGAAATCGAAAAATACGTATTTTTAGGGGTATGATCTTCGGATTTTACATAGTCTCACATTTATATGCCATTGGTGTGTCCTACAAATTGTATTACGATCAGACAATAAACAAAGAAGTTATTAACGATTCAATGTAACATAGTTTGGGTCCAAAGGAAGAAGAAGAAGCAAAGCGTAGCCAGCAGCTTTTGTTTGTATATGTGTGTGTGTGTTTCTATGTATGAATGCAGATAAATAACTTCAATAAATGTAGACCTTGGATCAGGGTATGTCATAGTCGGGCACTCTCGACTACTTGTTTTAAAGTTAAAATAGTGAAAAACGACATAGTTTCAAAAATGTGTTGCATGCATTTCTGGTCAATTTATGACATATAACCGTGAAAACCCATTCTTATTGTTATTGTTTCGTTCGGGCCATATTACCACCCATTATTATATTAAACCCATTCTTATTGTTATTGTTTCGTTCGTTATTGTTAAGATACCTGATTTTTGTTTTTCATTCTGTAATGCATGCCTGAGATCCTTTGTCAAATCCTGGTCTCTAAATTGAGGTGCAATTACAGGATATATAAATTCATTCATTTTTCGGCTGCAGCGGCGTTGTTGTTATTGTTATTCTTATTGTTGTGCATCAGCCCAGAGCTTTGTAAGCGTTTAGCTCCGTGCATTAAGCTTTTAAGCGCCGTCGCTGATCTAAGCTAGTATATCTGCTTATAAACATACAGAATTTCTAACAGCTGTTCGCTGTACAGAGTTTGGCTATATTGTTCGGTTTTGTTCAGTTTATTAACGTACTTATTTTTTACCTTATTTATTTTTTTAAATTTTTTATTTTTATTTTCTTATTGTTTATTTTTTGTTTTTTTACTTTTCTGACTTATTTATTTTCATACTACATCATGAGCTTTTGTTGTGCCTTACGATGTGCATTTAAAAATAAGATTACCTCTCGGCAATCTTATGTTTACTGTTGGCTATGTGATAATATGGCCCACACTGGATGTGCTGATTTTGGACATGTGGGTGGCCGTATTGTTGACCTTATTAAGGCCCGTAGTGGCCTCAACTGGACTTGCTGGAACTGCAGGCATATCGAGGCTGATATGAGAACTTTCATGAGACAAACTCATATGGAATTTGAATCAGTTTGCTCTGGTTTTCGTGACCTTCAAGCTAAGTTTACCAAAATGGAATCTCACTTTAAATCTCTTAAAGTGTTGAATGAATCGCCTAAACGAAAGAAATGCAATCTCTCTATAACGACTAATTTCTTATCTCTCCCAGCGTCTGAATCGTTGGCATCACCGGCTTTTACACCTACACTTCTGATTGAGTGTCCTCTGGATGATGTGGCCTTGACCCCTACGGCTGATGTTCCTGTTGATACTCTCCAAGTGGAAACTACTAAGGCGGATTTTTTAATGCCGCATGACTCTTCACCAACATCTGCAAGAGATGTATTAGTGGATGACGTTGCATCTGGTCTACGTATGGCAGGGCAATCCGGGACATTGGACATGATGAACCCACCGATTGCTTCTACTTCCTCTTCCAACGGGGATGATACAATTGCACCTTTAACTGCTTCTACGGCTGCTGCAACTACGGTGCCCGGTTTGAGTGTCGCTAGTACCGCATTTAGGAATGCCACCGAAATGACTAAGCATTCCACTCTGGTATCATCCAACGCCATACCTACCGTAGCTGGAAATAGCTTTACACCCCCGTCACAACTTATTGCTGTAGCACCTTTTATATCTATATTTCTTTCACGGCTTATGCCCTCGGCTACGGAGGAACATGTTAGGCAGTATATTTGCTCTAAGCTACAAACTGATAGAATCTCAGACTGTATTGTTAAAAAATTTAACTTTAATTCTGAGAGGAGCATTTCTTCTTTTAAAATTCTTGTCCCTGATCAATATGGCCAACGCTTGCTTGATCCCTCTTTTTGGCCGGAACACACTATTTGTCACGTTTTCACCAACCGTTCTTCGAACACCAAGAACCGTGTTGGTATTATTCCATCTCTGTCTGTTTCATCTGCCTCTGCTTCAAAAAACTAATATCATCTCTTAGTGTATATTACCAGAATGTTAGGGGCCTGCGCAGTAAGCTGCGCCAACTATACATTGATAGTTCATCTTTTGAGGCTGATGTCATTGCATTCTCTGAGACGTGGCTTAACGCGTCGATTTCAAATCACGAGATTCTTGTTAATGAGTACATTGTATATAGAGCTGATCGTCCTTCCCGTCGCGGTGGTGGGGTTTTGATTGCTGTTAGATCGGTCTGGCCTTCGCAACTCATAACTTGTGACTTGCAAGATAACTTAGAATTCATTTGTGTAAAGCTTCGAGTTCACTCTCTTAACATTTATATTACCTGCTCTTATATTCCTCCCAATTCTGACTTTTCGATCTATATGCTGCATGTGGCACGCCTTAAATTTGTTATGTCCTTGTTAGTGGATTCCGACCGTGTAATTGTTCTGGGTGACTTTAATCTTCCCAACATATATTGGACTCCCTCTAATTATCCCAATCAATTATTCCCTTCAGATCAAAACGAGTTTGTGGACCAGTTGGCTGAATTGTCCCTGGGTCAGGTTAACAGTGTTTTGAATTGCACTGGCAGGCTTCTCGACCTAGTCTTCGTCGCCGATACCCCGTCCTCTATAGTCACTAGAGTCTCTCCTCTAAGTGTCCCTGAAGATAGTTATCATCCAACTTTGCTGATTGGTATCCAACTTCCGTCTCCTTTCTGTTTAAAATCTTGTACACCGCCCATGCCTACACTTTGTTTCCGCAAAGCTAATGTCTCCTTTCTCAACCTTGCCTTATCACAGATAGATTGGTCTTTTTTGTACGCATATCAAGACATTGACTCTGCTACAAATGCATTTTATAGTGCAATTTTTAAAGTGTTCAATGACTGTGTTCCATTAATATGTCCGTCAATATTAAAGAGAGGTCCATTATGGTTTACCCCTAGGTTGACTAATCTTAAAAACGTTAAGTCGCGCCTTTATAAAAAGTTTAAGAAATCAGGGTCACAGTCTGATTTTTCAAAATATTCCATCGCGCGTTCCAAATTTGTCCTTTTAAATTCATCTTGCTATAATAATTATTTGTCCAAATGTAAGCTCAATTTTCAACGTGACCCAAGGCAGTTTTACAAGTTTGTTAACTCCAAACGTAACTCTTCACAGTTTCCGTCATCTCTTTTTTTTAATAATGTGTCTGCTGATAATGATATTGATATTTCAAATCTATTTGCAACCTTTTTTCAACAATGCTACTCCTCATCGTCCAACTCATTTGGGTCTTACCCTTTCTCTTTAGGTCATTCTAATGGTATTGTTCCACCTTTCATTGATTATAACTGCCTTTTATCATATCTAAAAAATTCCAAATATGCTTTTTCCGTAGGTCCGGATAAAGTTCCGAGTGCTGTCCTTAAACTATGTGCTGACTCGCTATGTTTGCCTCTGTTATTTATTTTCAACCGTTCTCTCGAGCTTGGTGATTTCCCTCAAGTGTGGAAAGAGTCATATATTAGCCCCATTCATAAAAAAGGGTCTAAGGCTGACATATCTAATTATCGAGGCATTTCTAACTTATCCGCAATTCCTAAGTTATTTGAGAAAATTGTTTGTTCTCAACTGCAGCATTTTTGTCTGCCTCTGATTTCTAAGTCACAGCATGGATTTGTCAAAAGGCGCTCAGTGTCAACCAACCTTCTGGAGTTCTCAACCTTAATTAACACTGGGTTTCAATCAAAATGTCAAACTGATGTCATTTATACGGATTTTAGTAAGGCTTTCGATTCTGTTAACCACGATCTTCTCTTTTTCAAGTTGTGTCATTTGGGCTTCCCAAACAAACTTCTTCTGTGGATTACCTCTTATCTTCATAATCGGTACCAGCGTGTGCGCTTTAACTCTTCGCTTTCGAAACCTATTAAGGTAACGTCTGGTGTCCCACAAGGTAGCCATCTGGGGCCGTTACTTTTTATTTTGTTTATAAATGATCTTCCTCTCGCCTTGTCACATTCTCATGCACTAATGTATGCGGATGATCTCAAACTCTGTCTATCATTTAAAGACCCACTAAGTTCAAGTTTGCTCCAACAGGATTTAAATTCCCTTAACAATTGGTGTTTTCTAAATCTTCTACCACTTAACATCTCGAAATGTAATTTTATGACATTTCACCGTAGAAAACCGTATCTGTTTGAGTACACTATTGACAATATTCCCTTAAAACGTTTAAGCAAGGTGGATGACTTGGGAATCCTTTTTGCTCCGAATCTATGCTTTAGTTGTCACATAACGGTCATTTCTAACAAAGCTTCAGGTGTCCTTGGTTTTATCAAGAGATGGTCTAAGGAATTCTCTGACCCGTATATCACCAAACTACTTTACATCTCGCTGGTCAGACCTATTCTTGAATATGCATCCTGTGTTTGGTCTCCACAGTATAAAAAGTTCCAGGATCTGATTGAATCAGTTCAGAAGCAGTTTCTGATGTTCGCTCTTCGTGGCTTAAATTGGGACTCAGACAGACAGCTGCCCTCTTATGAGTGTAGACTTCGCTTGATTAACCTACCATCATTAAAAAATCGTAGAACTTGCCATGGAGTCATAATGCTGCATAAGCTACTGTCTGGGGAGATTGACTCCAGTACTCTTCTTAGCCTCATTTCTATTTCAGTTCCGTCCCGCCCAACTAGAAATTATATACCTCTGCATCTACCTGTCTGCCTAACTAATTACGCTCAACATGAAGCCTTCCGTACCTTGTGCCTTAATTACAATAAGTTTTACCATCTCTACTCGTTTGACTCTGAAGTAATTACTGTTAAAAAAGCGTTGATGTATTTCTTAAATTAACCGTAATTCTCTTTTTTTTTTGTTTGTTCTTTTATTTTTATATATTTTATTATATTTTGTTTCATTTTAATTTTAATTTTAAATTTTTTTTTTGACTTATTTTTTTTTTTTTTAACTTGGCTTCGTCTGAACACATCTTGCTGTGAGTCGGACCATAGCGGCTTGAGTAGCCAATAAATCAGTCCCTAGTGTCAGAGCTGCCAATACTGTTAGATTTTTCTTTTGTATTATAGTCTTTTATGTTTAACCGCACATTGTTAAGCTGCTTTTTATAAATAAATAAATAAATTACCAGATACGCACCAACTATAGAAATTGCGGTGGCGTACAAGTAGTCACACATCTCATACAGGTAGGCACAAATTTTCTTCGGACACGTGCTTAGTACCCAAATTGCATTACCTGATCTAAGCCCATATGTATACAAATAACAGGTACATTTTTTTGGCATGAAAGCTAACTCTTTTTATGAACCCTTATTCCAAACGGTATTGAAAAACAAGCATAATCCCTGTATTAGTCTACGACTTCTTCAACATGTTAGCAGCATCTTCCGATCCATTTATTTCATCACTGCGCCATGTAAAGTCACGAAAAGAGTTAGAAAATATTTATAGTTCAGAAATTATTAGTCTTTTAGATATACCTTCTGTATTAGATTGTGAGCATAATTTTACAAAAAATTAAAGTTAACAAAAAAAATAAATAAATATTTATAATATAAGTTTTAAAGTATAAAAGCCTTTCAAACAAAACTTAATAAATCAATAAATTACAAAAATATATTTTTTATTTCCCAGAAAATTGATTTTTCAACAAATTTCAACTTTGCTTACCCATAAATAGGCACCTAAACATCGCAGATTTCTTTTAAAACGCTAATTTTATAGGTATCTCATTTGGTTCAAAAGTTATTTTTGCAACGAAAAAACTCAAATGGCGCCACTGTGCGTCGCCTTTCGAACGCGTAATTGGCAATAAAACCTTTTCATACGTGTGTTAATTTGTATTGCTTTTGGGGATACAATTTCTAAAAATCAATATCAATCTAGAAAGATATGATATTATTCAAATTAATTATTCATAAGAAATTATGATATCTCTGCAATGTTACAAAAACACATATATTATACCTTTGCAGAACTTTATAAAGGTTTTCGCTGATACACATTAACGCGCTTGAATAAGATAATTTTGTGTATGATGTTCAGGGTATTCATGAAATATCTTACGTGCCACGTATGAACCCGTCAAACCTCATACAAGATTACGATATTTAAAAGGCTTTCTAGGTGTAGCTTGTATCTTATCTTGTATCGGTATCTTGAAGTTCCCGCTGTTAGGCACGTAAAAGCTTTCAGAGATAAGGTTCAATGCTCTCTCTCTCTGTGCAATTGAAAGTGGTTTATCGGTGCTGTATGTAGCGATGATGTAATTGCCTATTTCGCTCGAAATTAGAATATCCTGAACGCTCTGTGTATATATCATATTACAAATATTGCTCACGCATTGACACAGACAAATACAAATAACTCCACATTAGTTTTTCTCAATACAAAAACAAGATCATGTAAATGCCTAAAAATATATATATATATACAATATCTTTTCATAAGTCAGAGGCGGCGCACAGTGGCGCCATTTGAGTTTTTTCGTTGCAAAAATCATAACTTTTGAACCAAATGAGATAATCGATCAAAAAAGCATATGATAGATAATTGATTAACCTATAAAATGAGCGTTAAAAATAATGAGATTAGAAATTAAGGAAACTCAAAAACAAATTACAATCATAAACAGGTACCAAACACACACGTTTGAAAAACTAAAACAGACACTTAGCCAGGAAGATGTGGAAAAATTAGAACGAGACCAAAAACTAGCTTACCAAAAAATTAGATCAACTACTGACCAAGATATTGACGGGAAAATTGACAAAGCAAAATCATCATAAGCACACCAATATGACATAAAATTGAGCACTGAATGGTTCATAAATTTAGCGGACGTCTACTTTCCGATAAAAAGCCAATGGCTATTATCCCTGGGACCAAAGTTTGCTCTCCCAACAGACAACAAAAATATAGACCCGATACATATCGTCGCAGACACATAGGGGATTTACTCAAAAATATTACGTCGGAAAAATACAACATTCACAGTGCAATACAATTAAAAAGTCAACTAAAAAACACCACAATAGACAAGGACGAGATACTAGTGTATTTTGATGTGGTGTCGTTGTTCACAAATATACCAATACAACTAGCCATACAAAACATAATGGAAAGATGGACGGAAATAACTAAATACACAAACATCCAAAAGTCTAAATTCAAGGAAATTCTTGACATCATATAACGACGAAATATACAACCAAATATTTGGAATGCCCATGGGCAACCCCATATCACCAACAATAGCGAACAAAGTACTGGACAAAATTCTTGACAACGCCATAGATGAACTCACAAAGAAAAACATCCACATAAAACATATTTCAAAATACGTAGACAACATATCATAAAGGGAAAGGATGCACAAGACATTTTGGACACACTCAATAAACAACATCACAGGATACAATTTACGATCGAACGAGAAAACAACAACAAAATTGCATGTCTGGACACGGAACTGGAGAAAAAACAGGGAAGGATTACATTCAAATGGTACACAAAAGAAATAGCATCAGGACGTATAATGAACTTCAGTTCGAACCAGCCTAGAGGTCAAAAAATAAATACGGCAAAAAACATTATACAAAAAGCACATGCGATAAGTGACAAAGTACACAGACCAGACGTATATATAAAATTAAAAACGTTATTTTTAAAAATTAACTTTCCTTAAAACTAATTGACAATCTTATAACAGACACAACAAACCAAAAAGAAAACATAGACAAAATCAAAGAAAAAGAGATACAAGAAAAACAATATATTAGCATACCATATGTAAATAATTTAACAAATCGACAAACAATAACAAAAATAATACCAGACGAACACTCCAAACATTTAATGTACGCGTACAAAGCACACACAAACATAAGAAACCTGTTCACGAACACAAAAGACAAGATTGCAAAAGAAAAACAAGTAAGAGTGCTCTAGTCGAGAGTGCCCGACTAGGAGATACCCTGATCCAAGGTCTTACATTCATTGAAGTTATTTATCTGCATTCTTACATATACATACAAAAGCTGCTTGCTACGCGCGTCATACATTTGCTTTGATTCTTCTTCTTCCTTTGGCTTTAAACTATGGTACATTGCATCGTTAATAACTTCTTTGTTTATTGTCTGATCAAAATAAAATTTGTAAGACACAAAGATGGAATATAAATGTGCAACTATGTAAAATCCGAAGGTCATACTTTTAAAATTAAAAAATTTAAATTAAATTTAAAATCAATTTCTGTGAGATTGGGGAGGAGTATCCAAAAAGTGAAATGTATTTTACCTTTGTATGCTATAGGAGAATATATGTACCAAATTTGGCGACTCACCATCTTATAACTTTTAAGCTATAACTTAAAAACACTGTTCTGGAACCTTAATTTATCGATAACTTTTGAAAGGATTTAGATATCGAAAAAAAATGATGAGTTTGTATCGAGCCGCCAGTACAATAACTTAAACTTAAATATAAAGTCACTAGCTTTTATAACTTTCAAGTTATACCAGAAAAACACTTGGCTGGAATCGAAATTTATCGATAACTTTTGAACGGGACGAGATATCGACTGGAAACTGGTCTTGTCCCGGCACCACAAGAACTTATATTTCAAATATGAAGTCTCTAGCTTTTGTAGTCTCTGAGAAACGTGCGTTCATACAGACGGACAGACGGACAGGGCTTAATCGACTCGGCTATTGATAGTGATCAAGAATATATATACTTTATGGGGTCGGAGATGTTTCGTTATGCCTGTTACATACTTTTGCACAAAACCATAATACCCCTTTTTCCCATTTTTAATGGGATCAGGGTATAACAACAACACGTCATATATGAGATAAAGTGCAATGGGAAAGAAGGGGAAAGATGCAGCGGAGTATAAGTTAACGAGTAACCCTCGTACATATATCAATAAGTTATCAAGCATGCCTCGCATAGCGCTGACGCGTCAAATACCGAAGTTCAGCGTCCCAGCTGCAGTGGCCAGCGACGCGTCGCGACGGTAACATGACACTCGCATGCGTCGCCAGAGCAGTGCTATAGCATATGCTGAGTCGGCTTGCCGACCACGACTTTGTATCTTACGCTTTGGCATAACACTAGCTGTGTCGCGAGAGCAGCCTTATCGATTATGCTGAGTCGGCTTGCCGGCTATGAGTTTGTAGCCTTAGCTTAAGCTTGTTTTGTACTTTGAATTCAGTTCTGATTCGTTCTCTAAAGATAATAGAAAAAACGTCATTGCTCCGGCCTTAGCCGTTAAATCATACTTGTCATTTAATTGATATATTACTTAGCCACAAGGCCAGCGATTGGAAGCTTAATACTTCCCAACCTAATCCTCACAAGGAGGACCAGCGAGTACGAGATGATCACACCCTATGAGCCACCGAGGGATCTGGAGGCTATAACCTAGCCATTGGATTACCTGCAACATCGAGGGATTCCCGCTTGTATAACTACATCGTGGATAGTATCTCATAATTGGCGCCCAACTTTAATTGAACCACACACGAATAGGCTAACATAGTTAACGCCCAAATAAAACATGTAAGTTCACCAAAGTGACTCCAAGTTAATTAAAATTTGTTTCGAATAAAAATATTGAGTTGCAAAGTGATTACGAGCTTCTTTTACCTAAAGCACTCTTAACGTAAAATAATAATAAATAACAAATACATGAAGTTTTTTATAAATATTTGCTTTTTTGCCGACTGCGAATAATCGGCCGCATTGTAGTAAAATATTAAATGCGAGGAGTTAAATAGTTACTTATTCGATATAAACTAATGAGCTGGTCAAACGCGTATAGGGAAGTTAAGAGAGAGTACGATAGTGACAACAGCGTAGACTTAGAACCTAAAACTAACAAAGTGCAAAGACAAACAAAACTAAACATGGACCCGAACCAAGTACAGACATTAATTACAAACGCGGTAAGCCAAGCGCTGGCCCAGCAAGAAGCAAGATTCCAATCACAGCTAAATTAAGTAAGGCAACAGGTCAGAAGTTTACGGGTAGAAGCTCCACAAGTTAAACTTAGACATTAGGTGTGACATACCATTGGACATAATTAAATCAGTCCCAGAGTTCAACGGCAATTCAGACGAATATGTGGCATGGAGGCAGTCAGCCACTGGCGCATACGAACTGTTCAAACCATTTAATGGCAGCAGCACACATTATCAAGCTGTGACCATAATTCGAAATAAAACAAGTAAGAGTGCTCTAGTCGAGAGTGCCCGACTAGGATATACCCTGATCCAAGTTCTGACATTCATTGAAGTTATTTATCTGCATTCATACATAGAAACACACACACATATACAAACAAAAGCTGCTGGCTACGCGCGTCATACATTTGCTTTGCTTCTTCTTCTTCCTTTGGCCCCAAACTATGTTACATTGAATCGTTAATAACTTCTTTGCTTATTGTCCGATCGTAATGAAATTTGCAGGACACAAAGATGGCATATAAATGTGAGACAATGTAAAATCCGAATCCGGTCATACCTCTTAAAATACGTATTTTTCGATTTCTTGGAGATCGGGGAGGGGTATCCAAAAAGTGAAATGCATTTAACCTCTGTATGCTATTAGAGAGTATATGTATCAAATTTGGTGACTCTACGTTTTGTAAATTTTAAGCTATACCTGAAAAACATTGTTTTGGAAACTTAATTTATTAATAACTTTTAAAAGGATTGAGATATTGAAAAAAAATGATAAGTTTGTTTAGAACCGGCAGTACAGTAACTTAAACCTGAATAAAAAGTTTCTAGCTTTTATGACTTTCAAGTTATGACTGAAAAACACTTGTCTGAAATCGATATTTATCGATAACTTTTGAACGGGACGAGATATCGAAAAAAAATGATAAACTTGTATCGTCCCACCACTACGAAAACTTATATTTCAAATATGAAGTCTCTAGCTTTTGTAGTCTCTGAGAAACACGCGTTCATACAGACGAACAGACGGACAGACGGTCAGACGGACAGACGGACATGGCTATATCGACTCGGCTATTGATACTGATCAAGAATATATATACTTTATGGGGTCGGAGATGCTTCCTTATGCCTGTTACATACTTTTGCACAAAACCATAATACCCCTTTTTCCTATTTTTAGTGGGATCAGGGTATAATCAGAGGGGCAGCAAGAGCATTGCTGGTGTCACACAACACAGTACTTAACTTCGATGCCATCGTAGCTAGGTTGGAGTGTTCTTATGCGGACAAGACATCTCTACGGCTCCTACGACAGGGACTAGAGATGGTTAGGCAGGGCGATTCGACCCTCATACAGTATTACGATGAAGTCGAACGGAAGTTGACTCTCGTCACTAACAAAATTGTAATGTCCAATGAACCTGACCGAGCCACACTGCTCAACGAAGAAGTCAGATCTGACGCATTACATGCATTCATTTCAGGACTTAAAAAATCTCTAAAATCAATCGTGTTTCCGGCTCAGCCGAAAGACCTACCATCCGCCTTAGCTTTAGCCAGGGAAGCAGAGTCGAGTATGGAGCGAAGCATGTTTTCGGCTTCATACGCCAAAGCAGTCGAAGACAGAGCTGTATCAAGCGAGACCCACAAGAAGAATCGCTCGAACACCAGGCAGGGAAATATTAATAAGGACGAACGGGGTCAACAAAGAAACCCCCATTTTTATAAAAGACCGTAAAATAACAACGCCAGTCAAGAGGTACCACAAAGTAAAAGGGAATATCCACGTCAGTCCCCAGAGCCCATGGAAATAGATTCTTCATCCAAATTTAGGCAGCGCACTAACTTCGGGAAGTCGCAAGGCCATGAAATGCAGGCCCAAAAAAGGCAGAACACGTCTGATCGGGTAACAGGCCCAAGGCGCCAGCGGGTTAACAATGTTGTTCAGAGTGACCCCGTTGACCAAGAGGATTTGACTTAATAACGCAGGCAAATTTTAGGGGGAGGGTGGTCCATAAGGATAACCTCAGGTAGCAGTTGCCTTACGAAACCAAACCAAAACACATAAGATAAGAAAAAGTCCGAATGTCCGAATCACAACTCATTGAGTCATACAATAGGCAAGTAACGATTAATTCAGAGACACAGAAGCAAATAAATACAGTAAACCAGATAGTCAGAGCCAAAAAGAATGAACTAATTGACTCCCCGCATCTATGTGAAGCATTATTAGCGCAAAATAGAATGATTATCATAGAGATTCAAAATTTGATGCTCACAATCACTCTTGCAAAGTCCAATATAATAAATCCTATTTTTTTTGATCATAACGATTTGAAGTCCATTTTGGCTGAACATCCCGCAGAGGTCCCCGTTGTTAGTTTGATTGAGGCAGCTAGTATTAAGGTCTTTCAGTCCGAAAATATCATACACATATGAATCGCATATCCCAGAATTAAGTCTATCTGCAAGAAGATTACCGTTTTCCCCGTATCACACCAACATACCACACTATAACTACAAGATGACACCGTGGCGACAGCGATGTTTTAGCAGTCACGGAGTGCGCGACAACCACCTACGCTGCAATATGCAAACTGGCAACCCATGACACCTGCGCACGAGCCCTACACGCTGGAGGCACAGCCATATGCCACACTCAACCCAGCCATCTGAAACCCATCACTTATGTGGACGCTGGCGTCATAATTATCAATGAGTGCTCAGCTAAAATCAGCACGGACGACGGCCCAGAGATATCAACAAATGGCACGCATCTCGTCACCTTCGAGCGCTCGGCTATCATCAATGGCACTAAGTACATGAATCAACGTGAAATCCTAAACAGAACGCCAGGCATAGCGGGATCAGCACTAATAAACATTATTAGCCATCATCCAGTATTGAGCATTCCGCTCCTCCATAGGATGAACAATCATAACCTGCAGATCATCCAGGAGTTCAAGGAAGAAGTGGCGTCGGCCGGATCACCAACGGTTTGGTTCGCAGCTGGAGTAGGAGTCAGCCTCATCTTCAGTGGTTCTATCCTCCTCTGCCAGATCCTGAGGAGAAGACGAGCTTCGAGGGAGGCTCAGAAAGTCATCGATAGTTACAGCATGACCGAGGACGGTCATAATTCTAAGGGGGGAGTAGTTAACGAGTAACCCTCGTACATATATCAATAAGTTATCAAGCATGCCTCGCATAGCGCTGACGCGTCAAATACCGAAGTTCAGCGTCCCAGCTGCAGTGGCCAGCGACGGTAACATGTCATTCGCATGCGCCGCCAGAGCAGTGCTGTAGCATATGCTGAGTCGGCTTGCCGACCACGATTTTGTATCTTACGCTTTGGCATAACACTAGCTGTGTCGCAAGAGCAGCGTTATCGCTTGTGCTGAGTCGGATTGCCGGTATGAGTTTGTAGCCTTAGCTTAAGCTTGTTTTGTACTTTGAATTCAGTTCTGAATCGTTCTCTAAAGAGAATAGAATAAACGTCATTGCTCCGGCCTTAGCCGTTAAATCATACTTGTCATTTAATTGATATATCACTGAGCCACAAGGCCAGCGATTGGAAGCTAAATACTTCCCAACCTAATCCTCACAAGGAGGACCAGCGAGTACGAGGTGATCACACCCTATGAGCCACCGAGGGATCTGGAGGCTATTAACCTAGCCATTGGATTACCTGCAACATCGAGGGATTCCCGCTTGTATAACTACATCGTGGAATAGTATCTCATAATTTATACATAGGAACAACAAAACGGGTGTTAAGTACACGAATTGCCGAGCATAGAGGTGACGCCAACAAAGGAAAAATGACAACAGCACTTTCACAACACATAACAACAACAGGTCACACAGCTGACTTTGACAACACCAAAATATTAGGCATTGAGAGGAGAGAGCGAACGAGATTGACGTTAGAGAGCCTTAGAATACAACAACAAGGAGAGAACACAGTTAACCACAAAGAAGATATTCAGAAGACGAATTTTATTTACGCGGCAGCAATAGCAGTGGACAAACATAAATTAACACGACAAGTAAAAAGTTATAATAAGAACATATCGACGATGGAAAGGAAAGATAAACAAAAGTGCAATTTAGATGTAGGAACTATGACGACACTGTAGGAAAAAACTAGATGCAATAAGTATTTATGTATGTATGTTTAATGGTATATCTAAATGTTTGTAATAATAATTATATATGTATAAATGTATGTATGTATTCCAAAACAGACTCCCTGAAGAAGGCACAATAAGATGCCGAAATGCGTAGGAGGACAAATTTTAATAATTATAAAATAAATGAAAAATTATTAAAATGAACCACAACAATCTTAGTAACTCGCATAAAATACACAAATATTAACACGCAAAGGCCCAACAATACATCACTTAGAAATCTGCGATGTTAAGGTGCCTATTTTTGGGTTAGCAAAGTTAAAATTTCATTAAAAATCAATTTTAAGGGAAGTAAAAAATATATATTTTTAATGTAATTAATTATGTTTTGTTTGAAAGACTTTTATGATTTAAGTTTAAAATTACAAATATTCAAAAAAAAAAAAAAAAATTAAATGTTTACTAAAATTTTTTGTTAAATATTGTTCACAATCTATTACAGAAGGTATATCTAAAAGACTAATCATTTCTGAACTATAAATGTTTTCTAACTCTTTTCGTGACTTTACATGCCGCAGTGATGAAATAAGTGGATCGGAAGGTGCTGCTATCATGTTGAAAAGGTCCTCATTCTGTCTCACCCTTGATGCCTTGAAAGTGTTTAGCAATCTGTATTTCTTATAAAATTTATTTAGGGACTCCTGTGCTTCTTCAGAAAGCTCTCCAATTGGCAAAGTCTGATATTTAATTATATATTTGCCATGCGCCAATATTTTGTGGACTGTCAGGGTCAACTTTTTCTGTGGATATAATTCTGCTAAAAGTGATGCAGTTTTTGAAGCATATTCTCCATATTTTGCAAAATTAAGTTTTTGCTCGCAGTTTAAAACATTTAAGATCGTTTCCAATCTCTTAACAATTTGATTATTTATCCCAGTAATTTGAGTTACAGTCTCATCATTTTCAAAAAATCTCCTCGAAGTGTTTCCATCGTTTCAGTTTCCCTATCCGTACTTGGGGCAGTCTACTTTAAGTCCAACTTGTTTGAAAAACGCATCTTGTATTCGCTTCTTTCTGATCTTTTTCTTATCTTTGTTTGATGTGTTTTCATCAAAGTGTTCCTCCTCTTGTGGAAGCGTATACGCTAATTTTAACAATAAATCCATACATATTTCTTCATTCATTCTCTTCATTTGAAGAATCGTTTAAAATGTTGAAGCTCTTTTGCGTCTTTTTGCAAATTGGGCATGACAAAGTTGATGTTGTGTTTGTCAGTTCGCTAACGACTTTTTCGTCAACCATGGTCGAACGAACGAAACAATAACAATAAGAATGGGTTTTCACGGTTATATGTCATAAATTGACCACAAATGCATGCAACACATTTTTGGAACTATGTCTTTTTTCACTATTTTAACTCTAAACAAGTAAGCTGCTCTAGTCGAGAGTGCCCGACTAGGAGATACCCTGAACCCAGTTCTTTCATTCAGTATTCTTTATCTGCATTCATATACATAAACACATACACACACACATACAAACACACGCTGCTACTGCGAACGTCATGCAATTGCTTTGCTTCTTCTTTTCCATTGGCCCAAATCTATGTTACATTTAATCGTAAATAACTTCCTTGTTTATTGTCCGATCGCTATGAAATTTGTATGCTGAATCCGAAGGTCATACGTACAAAAATACGTATTTTGCGATTTATAGAGGATTGGAGAAAGTTATCAAAAAAAACAAAGATTTTATACTTTTGTATGCTATACGAGAATATATATTGTGAATATGGTGCCTATAGCTCGTATAGCTTTCAAGTTATACCCAAAAAACACTGGTCTGGAATCAAAATTTATCGATAACTTTTGAACGGGTTGAGATATCGAAAAAAAAAGTAGAACTTGTATTGACCCGGCACTATATTCCAAATATAAAGTCTCTAGCTTTTGTAGTCTCCGAGAACAGCGCGTTCATACAGACGGACAGACGGTCAGACGCACAGCCAGGCGGACATGGCCAGATCGACTCGACTATTGATAGCGATCAATAATGTAAATACTTTATGGGGTCGGAGATGCTTCCTTATGCCTGTTACATACTTTTGCACAAAACCATTATACCCTTTTTCCCATTTTTAATGGGATCAGGGTATAAAAAAAGGAGCAAAAGCGGGCAGCTGGAACTTTTTGCATTAGATAAAGCAATAATCAAAGAACCTATTTTGAAAATATGGCAAAAATATTAAATCATCATTTTTTTTTATTTTCCCTCAAAAATGAGAAACATTAAAAAAATGGATAGTTAGTAAATATCGATTTACCTGTCCAAACGCAAAGCAAACAGTTTAATTTTTTTTATTTTCTTTTTTTTAATAAATATATCTATGAAAAGAATTTAAAATATAGACGATATGTTTCCAAATTACATTATAATTGTGTTGTTTTTGTAACACTGAAAATCAGGCAACTTTGAAGGGTTATATCTTCTAAACAAAAAAAATATCCTATAAAAAAAGTTCATTCAATATTTTTTAGGGGCACATGAAATTTTAGATTTTTGCAACCTCACTTGTTCTACGGGCGCCACTGTGCGGCGGTGAGCCGGTAGCTCCCGCTCTGCTATAAACTGCTGCAATTCGATGTCTTCCTCACTCATTGAAAATTCTGCAATGTATGTATTTTCACCAAAAGCAACTGTAAATAATTTTGTACATATGTATGTACGTATGCGTATGAATATAAGCACACATGAAGTTAACAAAGTGAAACACTGTTTTATATATCAAGAATATTCACTTACTCGCTACAGTACATACATAATTATGTATGTACATACATATGTGTAATTCACCAAATTTGGCTTCGCCGTTGTTGTAGCACTGTGGTGCGAAATCAGCCGGCTAAATATATATGTATGTTTGATTCTCTTCAATTTACATTTGTTTACTTTAATGATATTTTGTTATATGTATACATATATATATGTACAGTGAAACCTCTCTTAACGGACACCTCTCATAGGCGGACACCCCTCTTGGGCGGACATTTTCTCCTCGACCATTATTTTTTAGCATTTTTCGTAATAATATACGCCGGAATTCCGTTATTTTTTTAAATATGCGCCTGCATGTCGGCTTGTGCCTCGTCGACGAGCTACCAAACACAAGAATTCTGCGCCGATGTGTTTTTTGTGTTCTTTATATGCAGTCGTCTTTTGATTTACAGTGTTTGCTTTAGAGATAACTTGCGAAATTTGGCTGCACCATGGTGGAATTATAATAAGGTGTCGGATAATACCGACCGCCTTCAGCGACGTTCAGCGCGAGACAGAAAATAAAGACCTAGAAAGAGAGCACGCTACCTCATGGTGGAATTAGAATAAGGTGGGCTCATGCGGCTGAGCTGGCAACTATTGGTGTGAACGTGTGAGTGCGAAAGAGACAGTAAAAATGCTCTCTCTCTTTGTTTTGTTCTGGTTTTATGTCTAATAACATATAATAGAATCACAAATATGAAAATAAATGTTCAATTTAATAATTAATTAATTAAATTAATCAATTATTCTAACTAAGTCAAAAAAAAAATGTAAAAACCTAAAAACATTCCTCCGCATACACAACTTACCTCAACGACAAGCGAGGCAAGACTCACAAGACTTGAGCTCACCTTATTATAATTCTACCATGCGCCACCTTATTATAATTGTACCATGGGCTACCCACTCTTGTTACAGATGGGCGTGTGTTCGATTTTTCGTTCACGCCACCTACATTGTATTCTCAAGCACGCTCTGATCTCTAGTTGTACGGTACATTTTATGCCATAATTTGGCGGTCGTTATTCATTTTGCCTGAACATCAGAATGGAATAGTTTGAATGAAAAAATGGAGATTGTAAACGCGAATGATAAAGATAATTCAACAGTGCGTGCGTTAGCTACGAGCTTTTAAAACATTTTGAAAGCCATATGGAAAATCGACTCTTACTTGAAAAAACAAAGAAATTTACGTCAGTCGACCATTTCCGAATTTTTTAAGCTATAAATGTAAGAATTAACGTTGAAATGTGTAAACAGGGGGCCCAGAAATGTTGTCCTTTCATATTGAGATATTTTATGTATTTTACCATGTTAAACTTGTACATATGTATACATGTGTATGTAATTTAGACATATTGTCACGAATTATTTATTTACAAGGTGGATATCACATTACAATTTATCAATCTTTTATAAATAAAAAAGATTAATAATCAGGCCACCTCTAATAGGCGGACACCCCTCTTGAGCGGACAAAACTTGCTCGCCGGTCGCTGTCCGCCCAAGAGAGTTTTCACTGTATATACATGCACACTATATTAAATATATGAAAAAATATAAACATTGATTATCGAAAATTGCGGAATAATATAGTTTCGACTACCGTTAATAAGATTTCATTATGAGTTTAATTTGTTTTTTATATTTATTTATAAGAGTCCAATGTGCAAAAGGTAAAATAAGTGGTGTTCTCATTTAAAAAAAAATGATTTAAAAGTATATTGTTCTGACCTCTTATTAGTATAATAATAATATTATTATATTATATTAATTATTAATTAATGCACATATGTATGAACATACAAATGTATGTTTACTGAAACTTAAATTTATTGTAATATGTAATAATTATTAAGCGTAATCAATGACCATATATGTATGTACATACAGTGAATCACAAAAGTATTTGTTGCTTGGTATATTCCGCTAAAACCTGTACATGTTTTGCATTATGGTTGTGAACGGTGTCAAAATATAGATATGTACATATGTACATACATACATGCACATATGTATGGTAAAGAATATTGCATTGAAATCTGTGTTATTATAATAATACGTATACGTACGTATACGTATGTGGCTCACAGCTTATTTCGCGCAGATGTAATATAAAATTTAAAAAGCACACCGTCCCTAAACTATAATAGTTATCAACAAAATTGAAATGCAGTTTTTTAGAGCAGTCTTTTGATATTTATAAGGAAACTTCATTGTTTTTAAATTCTTATAAATAATACTAAATACTAACAAAATTCAATAATTATTGACTTTTTTCGTGTCACAACTTATTTTGTGCACTGCACATAGTCTTAAAAATAAGTAATAAATCTTATTTGGTGTGGCCTCCCTTTTGCTTTATAACTCCCTTCAAACGATTTCCCATGGAAAAAAACAATTTTTCCGTTGTCTCTGTGGTTTTATTTTGCCATTCCTCCAAAAAAGTCGTTTTCAGATCATTTTTGCATGAAAGAGACCGTTTGCTAAGAGCCAGATCTAAAATTAACCACAAATTCTCAATCACGTTTAAGTCTGGTGACTGAGCAGGCGGATTCATAACATGGGGACAGTTCCGGATTTACTAGGACAGCACAGTACACGCTTTGTGCTTAGAATCGTTGTCCTAGTAAAATCTTAAACGATCTCGTAGGCCCAGTTTTTCGGCACTTTGGAGCAAGTTATCTTTTAAAAGTTGCAGATTTATCCATTGTTCCATCAATGTAGAAAAGGTTCCCAACGCATGAGGCCGCCATACAGGCACAAACCCTGACACTGACCCCGCCATGCTTCACCACGAGATTTATGTCTTGCTTTTGGATCGGTATTTGGTTGACGCCAAACATATTGCATTCCATCGGAACCAAAGATGTTGAACTTGGACTAGTCTGCATAACTTATGTTCATCATTTCAGAATGAATAATTGAACGAATTTTTGAAGTTTTTTAATTTTAAATGCAGAATTATTAAAGACGATAAATCATAATCAAAATGACTTCGGAAATGTAAATCAAATCAATTTTGACAAAGTAATGTCAGTTTGAAGTCTCAGGAGGTCACTTTAAGGGACTTAGAAACTATTATATTAATATGATTTTTGACAAGGAATCCGAATTTTCGAAGTTTTTCAACTTTGAATGCAGAACTGTTAAGGACAAAAACCCTGATTAAAATGACTTCGGAAATGTTCACCAACCCACCTCCCGAACGAAGGGCGCGCCGCATAGCGTGCGGCTACGAAGATCGCGAAATAAGATTATTAGAATAGAACATACAATATAAATACAACAAATGAACATAGACTGTTTAAATGTTAGACAGATGTTGTAATAGTACAGTTCTGAGAGTGGGGACAGAAGTAGCATTACTTATTATCTGGTAAAGGTTATTATTACTAGAGCATAAGATCCGAAAAGGGTTATGAACTGCATAGTTAGTATTACAGGCTTGCAGAGAAATCGGGAAAAAGTTCCTAGTACTTCTGATCGGAACAGCAAAACTAATTTGGCTAATTAATTCTGATGAATCAATTTCACCGTTAATTAGTTTGTGTAAGAAGATTACCCCAAGCATGGTTTTACGATCAGAAAGAGAGGGAAGATTTATTAGTAGAAGTCTACTACGGTAAGGAGGCAAGCGAGTATTAGGATTCCAGTGAAGAAACCGGAGGGCAAAGAGTAGAAATTGTTTTGGCACAGATTCTATTCTATCCTAATGAACCTTGTATTGTGGACACCATATAGAAGACCCATACTCAAGAATGGAGCGAACAAGTGAAGTATAAAGAGTCTTTATAAAACACAAGACACCAAAGGTTCGATTAGCAGCAGAAGAAATATGCTTGTCAAACTTAATCGTGGGATCTAAAATGATACCCAAATCGTTCAAGTGGTTTAACATTAAGAACAAAATTATTGAAAAAGGGCATTCGCCTATTAAAAGACATTACGTTGCATTTACCACAATTAAGATTTAATAAATTTACCTAACACCAGGTTTGAAAACTGTCAAGATTAATTTGCATCCTTTGACCAAATAGAAAGTCAGTAGACGAAAAACAAAGTTTAACATCATCGGCATCACTAAGCATACAACACATAGAGGCGTCAAATCGACTAAAAAGTTGTTGCATAAAATTTTTGAACTGGACGATCCCAAGCAGCTTCGTTTGCTGCGACTTATGATTTATGAACATAAATGCGTATACATGTAGTAAACATATGCAAGTGTGCGTGCATGTTCATTGCGAGAGCGCACATCCATTAAATGACAGCGCATAGATATCCTTACCAAAAATATTTAACTTAATACTCTTTTTTATAATAGTACTTTTAATTTCCTCACAGTTATTTAAATTTCCTATGTGACTGCCTGTAGTCGCCAATAAATAAAATGTTTAGTATATTAATATTAATTATGAATATAAACGGAACGATATTGTTATTAATGGTAATAGTTCTTTGATAACATAAAATGTATTTAATCAATAATTAATAATTATCACTTAATGGATTTTTAATGTTAATTGCAAGTAAGTGTTACAAACATATTAATTATGCCCTAATACCCAGCAATCCAAAGAGAAGCACCGCGGGCTGAAATTGAAAAATCTAAATTTGGGCCACTGCTTATTTTGAAACCCCTTCATAACAAAAGAAGTGAAATCAATTAATCAATTCAATTCACCGACCCATGCTGCAAGTTGAAATTAGAGATCTAAGAAGATGGTGTAGTTGAGAAGTCATTCATTTCTCAAAAATCTTAGGAATAGCAGACAACTTAGAAATACCTCTGTAGTTCTGAACGTTAGACTTGTTTCCTTTTTTATGAAGATGAGTAATAAATGATTTTTTCCATATGATAGGAAAAAAGCACAACTCCACGGACAGATTTAATAGCTTATATAAGGGCCTCAGAAGACCTTCTGATCTGAGTTAGCTGTCGTTTCTTCAAAAAATACGGTTGATGGAAGTGTTGATGATTTTCGCCTCGCATTAACGAAGTTATAAAACTGTTTAGGATCCCGCTGAAACTGTAACCTGCAACTTCTAGGGTAATCGTGGTAGCATTTGTTATTCAGGACAGAGAAATTGGTTCGAGCAATTAAATAGTTGGAGAAATCCAAGAAAGAGCCAGTTTCCTTGAACTTCTTGTACAATTTTGACTTTCTACTTTTATACCCTGATCCCATTAAAAATGGGAAAAAGGGGTATTATGGTTTTGTACAAAAGTATGTAACAGGCATAAGGAAGCATCTCCGATAAAGTCCCATAAAGTATATATATTCTTGATCAGTATCAATAGCCGAGTCGATATATTTGCTTATAAACATACAGAATTTCTAACAGCTGTTCGCTGGACAGAGTTTGGCTATATTGTTCGATCTTGTTCAGTTTAGTGGCAAAATCTTGGTTAGTTGTGGATTTTATTATATTTTATTTATTTACTTACTTATTTTTTACCTTATTTTTTTTTTTTTTTTTTTTTTTTTACTCTTCTGTCTGATTTATTTTCAAACTACATCATGAGCTTTTGTTGTGCCTTACGATCTTCATTTAAAAATAAGATTACCTCTCGGCAATCTTATGTTTACTGTTGGCTATGTGATAATATGGCCCACACTGGATGTGCTGATTTTAGACCTGTGGGTGGCCGTATTGTTGACCTTATTAAGGCCCGTAGCGGCCTCAACTGGACTTGCTGGAACTGCAGGCATATCGAGGCTGATATGAGAACTTTCATGAGACAAACTCATATGGAATTTATATCAGTTTGCTCTGGTTTTCGTGACCTTCAAGCTAAGTTTACCAAAATGGAATCTCACTTTAAATCTCTTAAAGTGTTGAATGAATCGCCTAAACGAAAGAAATGCAATCTCTCTATAACGACTAATTTCTTATCTCTCCCAGCGTCTGAATCGTTGGCATCACCGGCTTTTGCACCTACACTTCTGATTGAGTGTCCTCTGGATGATGTGGCGTTGACCCCTACTGCTGATGTTCCTGTCGATACTCTCCAAGTGGAAACTAATAAGTCGGATTTTTTTTTAATGCCGCATGACTCTTCACTAACATCTGTAAGAGATATATTAGTGGATGACGTTGCATCTGGTCTTCGTATGGCAGGGCAATCCGGGACATTGGATATGATGAACCCACCGATTGCTTCTACTTCCTCTTCCACCACGGATGATACAATTGCACCTTTAACTGCTACTACGGCTGCTGCAACTACTGTGCCCGGTTTGGGTGTCGCTAGTACCGCATTTAGGAATGCCACCGGGATGACTAAGGAATCCACTCTGGTACCATCCAACGCCATACCTACCGTAGCTGGAAATAGCTTTACAGCCCCGTCACAACTTATTGCTGTAGCACCTTTTATATATATATTTGTTTCACGTCTTATGCCCTCGGCTACGGAGGAACATGTTAGGCAGTATATTTGCTCTAAGCTACAAACTGATAGAATCTCAGACTGTATTGTTAAAAAATTTAACTTTAATTCTGAGAGGATCATTTCTTCTTTTAAAATTCTTGTCCCTGATCAATATGGCCAACGCTTGCTTGATCCCTCTTTTTGGCCGGAACACACTATTTGTCACGTTTTCACCAACCGTTCTTCGAACACCAAGAACCGTGTTGGTATTATTCCATCTCTGTCTGTTTCATCTGCCTCTGCTTCAAAAAACTAATATCATCTCTTAGTGTATATTACCAGAATGTTAGGGGCCTGCGCAGTAAGCTGCGCCAACTATACATTGATAGTTCATCTTTTGAGGCTGATGTCATTGCATTCTCTGAGACGTGGCTTAACGCGTCGATTTCAAATCACGAGATTCTTGTTAATGAGTACATTGCTGATCGTCCTTCCCGTCGCGGTGGTGGGGTTTTGACTGCTGTTAAATCGGTCTGGCCTTCGCAACTCATAACTTGTGACTTGCAAGATAACTTAGAATTCCTTTGTGTAAAGCTTCGAGTTCACTCTCTTAACATTTATATTACCTGCTCTTATATTCCTCCCAATTCTGACTTTTCGATCTATATGCTGCATGTGGCACGCCTTAAATTTGTTATGTCCTTGTTAGTGAATTCCGACCGTGTAATTGTGCTGGGTGACTTTAATCTTCCCAACATATATTGGACTCCCTCTAATTATCCCAATCAATTATTCCCTTCAGATCAAAACGAGTTTGTGGACCAGTTGGCTGAATTGTCCCTGGGTCAGGTTAACAGTGTTTTGAATTGCACTGGCAGGCTTCTCGACCTAGTCTTCGTCGCCGATACCCCGTCCTCTATGGTCACTAGAGTCTCTCCTCTAAGTGTCCCTGAAGATAGTTATCATCCAACTTTGCTGATTGGTATCCAACTTCCGTCTCCTTTCTGTTTTAAATCTTGTACACCGCCCATGCCAACACTTTGTTTCCGCAAAGCTAATGTCTCCTTTCTCAACCTTGCCTTATCACAGATAGATTGGTCTTTTTTGTACGCATATCAAGACATTGACTCTGCTACAAATGCAATTTATAGTGCAATTTTTAAAGTGTTCAATGACTGTGTTCCATTAATATGTCCGTCAATATTAAAGAGAGGTCCATAATGGTTTACCCCTAGGTTGACTAATCTTAAAAACGTTAGGTCGCGCCTTTATAAAAAGTTTAAGAAATCAGGGTCACAGTCTGATTTTTCAAAATATTCCATCGCGCGTTACAAATTTGTCCTTTTAAATTCATCTTGCTATAATAATTATTTGTCCAAATGTAAGCTCAATTTTCAACGTGACCCAAGGCAGTTTTACAAGTTTGTTAACTCCAAACGTAACTCTTCACAGTTTCCGTCATCTCTTTTTTTTAATAATGTGTCTGCTGATAATGATATTGATATTTCAAATCTATTTGCAACCTTTTTTCAACAATGCTACTCCTCATCGTCCAACTCATTTGGGTCTTACCCTTTCTCTTTAGGTCATTCTAATGGTATTGTTCCACCTTTCATTGATTATAACTGCCTTTTATCATATCTAAAAAATTCCAAATATGCTTTTTCCGTAGGTCCGGATAAAGTTCCGAGTGCTGTCCTTAAACTATGTGCTGACTCGCTATGTTTGCCTCTGTTATTTATTTTCAACCGTTCTCTCGAGCTTGGTGATTTCCCTCAAGTGTGGAAAGAGTCATATATTAGCCCCATTCATAAAAAAGGGTCTAAGGCTGACAAATCTAATTATCGAGGCATTTCTAACTTATCCGCAATTCCTAAGTTATTTGAGAAAATTGTTTGTTCTCAACTGCAGCATTTTTGTCTGCCTCTGATTTCTAAGTCACAGCATGGATTTGTCAAAAGGCGCTCAGTGTCAACCAAGCTTCTGGAGTTCTCAACCTTAATTAACTCTGGGTTTCAATCAAAATGTCAAACTGATGTCATTTATACGGATTTTAGTAAGGATTTCGATTCTGTTAACCACGATCTTCTCTTTTTCAAGTTGTGTCATTTGGGCTTCCCAAACAAACTTCTTCTGTGGATTACCTCTTATCTTCATAATCGGTACCAGCGTGTGCGATTTAACTCTTCGCTTTCGAAACCCATTAAGGTAACGTCTGGTGTCCCACAAGGTAGCCATCTGGGGCCGTTACTTTTTATTTTGTTTATAAATGATCTTCCTCTAGCCTTGTCACATTCTCATGCACTAATGTATGCGGATGATCTCATACTCTGTCTATCATTTAAAGACCCACTAAGTTCAAGTTTGCTCCAACAGGATTTAAATTCCCTTAACAATTGGTGTTTTCTAAATCTTCTACCACTTAACATCTCGAAATGTAATTTTAAGACATTTCACCGTAGAAAACCGTATCTGTTTGAGTACACTATTGACAATATTTCCTTAAAACGTTTAAGCAAGGTGGATGACTTGGGAATCCTTTTTGCTCCGAATCTATGCTTTAGTTGTCACATAACGGTCATTTCTAACAAAGCTTCAGGTGTCCTTGGTTTTATCAAGAGATGGTCTAAGGAATTCTCTGACCCGTATATCACCAAACTACTTTACATCTCGCTGGTCAGACCTATTCTTGAATATGCATCCTGTGTTTGGTCTCCACAGTATAAAAAGTTCCAGGATCTGATTGAATCAGTTCAGAAGCAGTTTCTGATGTTCGCTCTTCGTGGCTTAAATTTGGACTCAGACAGACAGCTGCCCTCTTATGAGTGTAGATTTCGCTTGATTAAGCTACCATTATTAAAAAATCGTAGAACTTGCCATGGAGTCATAATGCTGCATAAACTACTGTCTGGGGAGATTGACTCCAGTACTCTTCTTAGCCTCATTTCTTTTTAAGTTCCGTCCCGCCCAACTAGAAATTATATACCTCTCCATCTACCTGTCTGCCTAACAAATTACGCTCAACATGAAGCCTTCCGTACCTTGTGCCTTAATTACAATAAGTTTTACCATCTCTACTCGTTTGACTCTATTGTAATTGCTGTTAAAAAAGCGTTGATTTATTTCTTAAATTAGCCGTAATTCTCTTTTTTTTTTGTTTGTTCTTTTATTTTTATATATTTTATTGTATTTTATTTCATTTTAATTTTAATATAAAATTTTTTTTTTGTTTTATTTTTTTTTTGGACCATAGCGGCTCCTAGTGTCAGAGCTGCTAATACTATTAGATTTTTCTTTCGTATTATAGTCTTTTATGTTTAACTGCACATTGTTAAGCTGTTTTATAAATAAATAAAAAATAAAAAAAAAAAAAAAAAGAAAAAAAAAAAAAGGAAAGAAAGACTCCACCCCAAAAGAAAATATGACGCTACAATACGATCGACTAGCCATGTCCGTCTGTCTGTCTGTCTGTTCATCCGTATGTATGAACGCCTGTTTCTGAGAGACTACAAAAGCTAGAGACTTCATATTTGAAAAATAAGTTCTCGTAGTGCCGGGTCAATACAAGTTTATCATTTTTTTTTCTCGATATCTTTTCCTGTTCAAAAGTTATCGATAAATTTCGATTTCAGACAAGTGTTTTTCGGGCATAACTTGAAACTCATAAAAGCTAGCGACTTTATATTTGAGTTTCGATATCTCAATCTGTTCAAAAGCTATCGATAAATTAAGATTCCAGAACAGTGTTTTTAAGGTATAGCTTAAAGGTAATAAGAGGTAGACGCACCAAATTTAGTATGTATATTTTCCTATTGTATACAAAGGTACCATTTTTTTCTCATTTTTTTGATACCTCCACCCGATCTCCCAGAAATCGAAAAATACGTATTTTTGGAGGTATGACCTTCGGATTTTACTAAGTCTCACATTTATATGCCATTTGTATGTCCTACAAATTTCATTACGATCGGACAATAAACAAAGAAGTTATTAATTCAATGTAACATAGTTTGGGGCCAATGGAAGAAGAAGCAAAGCAATTGCATGACGCGCGTAGCCAGCAGCTTGTGTTTGTATGTGTGTGTGTGTTTCCATGTATGAATACAGATAAATAGCTTGAATGAATGTCAGACCTTGGATCAGGGTATATCCTATTCACGCACTCTCGGCTAGAGCACTCTTACTTGTTCATGCTAGTTAACTCCCGTGTAAAAAATCGTGATTGCACTGTCCATGTCTCTTCACCTGTACAGCTGGGACCAGTCAGTCTTAGATAAGAGCTGAGTAGGTTTAGTAAAATCGGTGTTCCGAAATTGACGAACTCGCTCTAGAAGTAAAGTACGTGGGCTCATCACCCGGATAGTTAAATCTATCAACACTTCCAAAGTTGGGTGATAATGATCTTCAGGAAGGGATATAGGTTCAATACGGAAGACAGATAAGACGGAGGGATCCAAAACGAAAATAAGACCAAGCATTTTATGTTCAGAATTTGGGATAGCAATTATCAAGAAAATCATGTTGGGTCGTGAAAGTCAATACATTGGAGTCTTCACTAGAAATCCAAATAGTCCCAGCAATATTGAAATCACCAAGAACAACAAGCAAATCACGATCAGAAAGCATAGATGAAACAGAATGTAAAGCACAAAAATGCAAAGAATATACAGAATTGTGTGCAGAAGGAGGAACATAGCTAACACCACGAAGGCTCAATTTGACAGCAACAAATTCAATATCTATAGAACTATCTATAAATCAGCATCAACAGCAATAAGAACACCACAGCCACGACGAGGAGTGCGATCTTTTCTATAAATGGAATATTTGTTAAGAAGAATTGCAGAATTTAGGATGTCGAGCCTTAACCATGTTTCAGAAAAGGCAACGACATCAAAAGTAAAGGACATGCTATTTAGGTAAAGATTACTAAGTTTACTACAAATACCTCTTACATTCTGATAGCCCAGTGAGAGCGAGGATTTTAGTTTTTTGTGCTAACAGAGACCATAGGAACTGGATTAGACCTAGCAACTACAGAGGCGAGTGCAACCGGAGGCCGATTTTCTTTTTCACAGTGTATTTTTTTATAATTAAGTGGTCAGGCCAAAATTCTTTACAACAAAATTTGCTGAAAATATCGGCAGGAACACTTATTTTAAATGAGGAAATTTCCCGAAGATACGTAATATTAAATTTTTCCACAGTAATATTGGCTTCATATTTCGCCTGAATAAAGGCCTTGACATCGTCAGATGTAGTATCAGGGGCAAGCCTAGAAACAAAAATTTGTTTTTTGGGGTGGACACCTACAAGGGTCTTAACATCAACCGCAGCTGTAACTCCAGGAGGAGCTATAGCCTCAATTGAAAGAGCACTTGACTCGGCAGACAGACTAGCAAGAGTATGTTGACTTGCAACAACACTGCCAGCATTCGCCGAGTCCGAAATTTCTACTGGGTCAGCAGCAACAACATTTATGGGTATGACGTTGATTTCCTCACTACTGACTACTATCTGGAGACGCGGGGACGTAAAATCCGTCAGTGATGGAGCAGACGAAACAACTGGGACTGTTGGGATCGAAAGCTCATTGGGGCCAATTGACAGCCTATGATTGGCCTTTTTGCGCTTAGGAGACACATTCAAAAGTTTCATACCTTTGAACTCGTCATCCAACGAAGAGAAACCTTCGAACAGTTTTTTAAACCGACCGAAGATATTTCCAAAGCCTTTCTTGGTCTGCCTCATGAATCCCATCATATCCCTTTCGACATACCTACAGGTCTCACAAGTCCACTTTAAGCCTGATTTGGACTCGATCAGGTCTATAATAATGCGCAACATTATCGCACAGCCAGCAACAAACGAAACCCATTTTTACATTTGCGCGCACCTGGCAATTTTTTGAATAACAGACATACATTATTATTATTTTTTTTTTTTAAAAAACAAAGAGTAATTAATTGAAACAAAAAATATTAATAAACAAGTAAGAGTGCTATAGTCGAGAGTGCCCGACTAGGATATACCCTGATCCAAGGTCTTACATTCATTGAAGTTATTTATCTGCATTCATACATAGAAACACACACACATATACAAACAAAAGCTGCTGGCTACGCGCGTCATACATTTGCTTTGCTTCTTCTTCTTCCTTTGGCACCAAACTATGTTACATTGAATCGTTAATAACTTCTTTGTTTATTGTCCGATCGTAGGACACAAAGATGGCACATAAATGTGAGACTATGTAAAATCCGAAGGTCATACCTCTTAAAATACGTACCTCTTAAAATACGGGGAAGGCTATCCAAAAAGTGAAATGCATTTAACCTCTGTATGCTATTGGAGAGTATATGTACCAAATTTGGTGTCTCTACATCTTATAACTTTTAAGCTTTACCTTAAAAACACTGTTCTGGAATATTAATTTATCGATAACTTGTGAAAGGAATGAGATATTTGAAAAAAAAAGATGAGTTTGTATCGAACCGGCAGTACAGTAACTTAAACTTAAATATAACGTCGCTTGCTTTTATAACTTTCAAGTTATACCCGAAAAACACTTTGCTGGAATCGAAACTTATCGATAACTTTTGAACGGGACGAGATATCGAAAAAAATGATAAACTGGTCTTGTCCCGGCACCACGAAAACTTATATTTCAAATATGAAGTCTCTAGCTGTTGTAGTCTCTGAGAAACGTGCGTTCATAGAGACGGACAGACGGACAGACGGACAGGGCTAAATCGACTCGGCTATTGATAGTGATCAAGAATATATATACTTTATGGGGTCGGAGATGTTTCCTTATGCCTGTTACATACTTTTGCACAAAACCATAATACCCCTTTTTCCCATTTTTAATGGGATCAGGGTATAAAAATTAATATCGAAGCGCAATAAAAAACACGTCTGTTTGCTAGTGCGAGCGAGACATGAATCGACAAACTGTTCTGTGCATCCCTCTCTAATTGTCGAATTTCGAAATTATTTATACATTTTAGGGTCAAAATGATCTGTTTTAATATTAAAGTTCTAAGAAAATATTGATATTTTGAAAAGATCAAATTAACCAGCACTTAACAAATTGATCTTGAGATTTTTTTTTTCTGTGTACAATCTGTGCAATAGTTATGAAGTCGCTCCGCAGATGCCATTTCCTACTCCAGATAATAGCTGGACATTCGCAGAGAATGTGTTTTGTGGATTCCTTATCCTTCCCGCAGAGCCTGCATTCTGCATCAAGGGAGATATGCATTTTATGAAGGTGAAATTTAACGGTGTGATGACCTGTGTGGCTTACCACAAGAAGCCGCAGTTCCACTTTATAACACTGTCATTTATTCCAATTAAGCAAAACAATTTGATAATTTTTAAACTCTTTAGACCACAATATTTGTATACCCTAATCCCATTAAAAATGGAAAAAAAGGGTATAATAGTTTTGTGCAAAAGTATGTAACAGGCATAAGGAAGCATCTCCGACCTCATAAAATATATATATTCTTGATCACTATCAATAGTCGAGTTGATTTAGCCCTGTTTGTCTGACCGTCTATCCATCTGTATGTACGCACTTTTCTCATAGACTACAAAAGCTAGATACTTCATATTTAAAATTTAAGTTATCGTAGTGCCGGGAAAAGACCAGTTTTTTTTTTTGATATCTTGTCCCATTCAAAAGTTATCGATAAATTTCGATTCCAGACCAGTGCTTTTTAGGTATAACGTGAAAGTTATAAAAGGTAGATGCACCAAATGAAATATATACAGTATATTTTCAAAGATCTAACAAAAGTAAATATTTTCACTTTTTGGATACATCTCCCCAATTTTCCAGAAACCGAAAAACAACGTACTTTTAGAGGTATGAATCAAATTTTACATAGTCTCACATATGTATGCCATCTTTATGTTCTACAAATTTCATTACAATCGGACAATAAACAAAGAAGTTATTAACAATATAACAAAGTTTGAGGCCAATGGGCATACCTCTTAAAATACATATTTTTCCCATTAAAAATGGAAAAAAAGGGTAGAATAGTTTTGTGCAAAAGTATGTAACAGGCATAAGGAAGCATCTCCGACCTCATAAAATATATATATTCTTGATCACTATCAATAGTCGAGTTGATTTAGCCCTGTTTGTCTGACCGTCTATCCATCTGTATGTACGCACTTTTCTCATAGACTACAAAAGCTAGATACTTCATATTTAAAATTTAAGTTATCGTAGTGCCGGGAAAAGACCAGTTTTTTTTTTGATATCTTGTCCCATTCAAAAGTTATCGATAAATTTCGATTCCAGACCAGTGCTTTTTAGGTATAACGTGAAATTTATAAAAGGTAGATGCACCAAATGAAATATATACAGTATATTTTCAAAGATCTAACAAAAGTAAATATTTTCACTTGTTGGATACATCCCCCCAATTTTCCAGAAACCGAAAAAAAACGTACTTTTAGAGGTATGAATCAAATTTTACATACTCTCACATATGTATGCCATCTTTATGTTCTACAAATTTCATTACAATCGGACAATAAACAAAGAAGTTATTAACAATATAACAAAGTTTGAGGCCAATGGGCCCTTTTGACTGGAGCACTCTTACTTATTTTTAATTATTTTGTACACCAACCACTGTTCTCTACCGTCCCTTCAATTGTTTTGGTTTTTATTCTTTTTGTTGTATAATACCTTTAACCCATTACAAATGGGAAAAAGGGTATCATGAAGTTGTGCAAAAGTATGTTACAGGCATAAGGAAGCATCTCTGACCCCATTGAATACATATATTCTTGTCCGTCTGTCTGCCCGTTTGTCTGTCCGTCTGTTCGTCTGTATGAACGCTCTGATCTCATAGACTACAAAAGCTTAAAACTTCATATTTGAAATACAAGTTATCGCCGGATCAAGACAAGTTTTTGTTATTTTATCGATATCCCTTCCCGTTCTAAAGTAATCGGTAAATTTTGATTTCAAACCAGAGTTTTTTTTAGGCATAAATTGAAAGTTATAAGAGCTTGAGGCACCAAATTCGTCATGTTTATTCTCGTACAGCATACATAAGTAACAAATATTTGACTTTTTTGATACCTCTTCCCGATCCCACAGAAGTTGAAATATACGTATTTTTGGAGTTATGACTTTCGGATTTGGAATACTCAAAAAATGTACATGCCATATACATTCCATTACGATAGGACAAAAAACAAAGAAGTTATTTAACGTAACATAGTATTGGGCCAATGGAAGAAGAGGCTTATCAGGTGCGTGAAACGCGCAGCTTGCAGCGTGTGTTTGAATGTGTGTGTTTCTATGTATGAATTTTGATTAATAATTATGAATGAAAGTAATGACTGGGTTCAGTGCATATCCGTGTCGGGTACTCTCGACTAATACTGCGTTTCCACAGCATGCGTTTCTGCGTTTGCGTTAAAATCGAATAACGCGAGTCGACAGCCCATATGAAATGTATGGGCTGTTAAGTTGCTGTTAATACTGCGTTCGATATTAACGCAGAGTTCGATTGCACGATTGTTGCAATTTATTCGATTGTTTTTTAATAACAGAGCAATAGCAGAGCTGTAAACTGACTTTGCAGAATAAAACAGCTGTGAAAAGGCGCGGGAAATAAGCAAAACAGGTAATTTCATTTCATATCATATGCATTTTAAATTATTTGTTGTTCCCGCAGGAAATAAAAAAAATGGTTTGGAGCGAAGAGGCAACGTTGCACCTGTTGGACTTGCGGCAAGAAAATTTAACGGCATTGAGAGGTGTGCGTAAAAACGTGCACATTTTCAAAGAGATGGCTGAAAAGCTAAAAAAGCACGGAACAACAGCACAAGAAGTCAAAAATAAAATTGAGAATTTTAGCAAAAAGTACAAGTACGTTTATACAGTTGATAAGATTTAATTATATTAGGAATTATTAATTTTGTGCATTATTATTGCAGAACAGAGCTGGACAAAGTTCGGCCGTCTGGAGGGGCTCCTTCAACATTGGAGCATTTCCAAATAATTCACTCAATATTAAGCGTCTCCAAGGCAATTAATTTGAAGCGAGTAATGGTGGAGAGCACCGGTAATATATATTCATACAAATTTTTATTAAATCTGCCTCCATGTAATTTTTGTATTTCAGACTTCTCAAAAGCTCAAAATGAAAAGGGAACAATCGAGCTGGGTGTTGATGACTTTGAAGTACCCTCAACTTCTTGGCCAAAGCGACGACGCACAGAAATGGAGAAACTTGTTGACATCGAGCGCGAGAAGTTGGAATACATTCGAATGGCGACTGCGGAGATTACTTTGATGGCAAAAGAGAGCAAAGCTTTCCACTGCCAAATTTTGAAAAGGATGGATAACAATAATAATTAGTTTTTTTTGTGTACTTTTTATATAGTAAATTAATAGTATTAAATTAAATATAAATTATTCAATTACATTTGCTTGCGCCGCTTCATCTTCGTTTCCCAAGAACGTCTGTTGCTCGGGCTGTTGTCTTGTTGGCTCTGCAGCTTCGTTTTCCCACTTTTCATTAATGGCACTGTTGTGCTCATTCAGAAAATTGTGCAGGATGCAACAGCATATAGTTGTGTTGGACGTTTTGCCGATGTTGTTGTCCAGGCCTTTTCCAATGCGTCGAAAGCGAGCCTTTAAGTGGCCAAACGCGTTTTCGACCACCTGCCTTGCTTTCGACAAATGGTAGTTAAAAGCACGTTCCTCCGCTGCTTAATGGACAGAGAATGGGTATGGCTTCATTATTGTTGTTGAGAACCGAAAGGCAGAGTCTCCCAACACAATAACTGGAAATTCAGTGCCATATAAATTCCTGGCATTCTCCTTCAGCAGACTACTCTCCTCCAACATTTCTTTAAGATTGCTCTCGGAGTAAATGTGAGAGTCATGGCAACGTCCAGGGCATCCAACATTTATATACATAAATCTGTATCTACAAATACATTAATTTTGTAAGTCTTATGAAAACGACAAATAGCGGCTCACTTACCGATAGTCAACCAACGCAAATAGCGTTGAGTACCACCCCTTATAATTGTGGTAATCAACCGCATCTGCGGCTTTTGGCCGCACTTCAATGTGGCAGCCATCTGAAGAAAAACCAAGCTAGCATTAGTTTTTAGTATAGAAAAATTACAAAATTGTATTTACCCATTGCTCCAAAGCACTGCGGAAACCCTATTTTCTCAAAGCCCTTAACGCATTCCTTCACTCTCTCATCAGTCAGACCATTCGGTGGCAAATAGTCCGAATCCATCTGGACTATAACTTCTTTGCAGATGTCGTGTAATATTTTGCACACCATTGTCTTTGAAATACCGAACAGGGCTCCAAAAGTTCGGTATTCTGCTGATGATTTCAGCGTGTAAAGGGCTGTAGCGATTCGTTTGTCCAATGGAATGGCAAGTCGATATGTGGTGTCCATTTTAGTTAGCCCAGGCAGGCGCTCCACCAAATGCTCAAAATGTTCCTTTTCCACACGGAAGCTTTCCTTGAACATCGCCTCTGCGTTTTCCGGCACGTCTGTCTCCCAAAATGATCCATGACGGGGCTTTTAATTAAATAATGGTAGTTAATTACAACTTTTGAACATACATTTTATTGCTTTTAACTTACCAAAACCCAAGCGCTTCGTGGATTACATGCGTCAAGTGCAGCAATCGGTGCAGCACACATGTCAATGCACTGCAATAGTTTTTGACATATTTTTGCTTGCTGTTCCTCTGCATTAGATTTGGCTATCAAAACATTGCTTATATTCTCCATATTTACTATAATTTAATATTTATTTCCGTAATTAAATATTTAATATGTAGCTCAAACGGGCGATTAGCTGTTTTTGAACGCGATAACTAACGCAAAATGCTGTGGAAACACTTAACAGAGATTTTCGATAAGAGGTGGAATCGATGACAAACGCATGCCTGTGGAAATTTAGTATAAAGTTCTCTTACTATTTTTATACCCTGATCCCATTAAAAATGGGAAAAAGGGGTATTATGGTTTTGTGCATAAGTATGTAACAGGCATTAGGAAGCATCTCCGACCCCATAAAGCATATATATTCTTGATCAGTATCAATAGCCGAGTCGATATAGCCATGTCCGTCTGTCTGTCTGTCTGTTCGTCCGTCTGTATGAATGCCTGTTTCTCAGAGACTACAAAAGCTAGAGACTTCATATTTGAAATGTAGGTTCTCGTAGTGGCGGGTCAATACAAGTTTATTTTTTTTTTTCGATATCTTGTCCTGTTCAAAAGTAATCGATAAATTTCGATTTCAGACAAGTGTTTTTCGTTTATTTTGTGTTTATTTGAATTTAAGTTACTGTACTACAGGTTCGATACAAAGTCATCATTTTTTTTAGATATCTTAATCTGTTCAAAAGTTATGGATAAATTAAGATTACAAAACAGTGTTTTTAAGGTATAGCTTAAAGGTAATAAGAGGTAGACGCACCAAATTTAGTATGTAAATTTGTCTGTTGTATACAAAGGTAACATTTTTTTCACTTTTTTGATACCTCCTCCCGATCTCCCATAAATCGAAAAATACGTATTTTTTAGGTATGACCTTCGGATTATACATAGTCTCACATTTATATGTTATTTGTTTCATTACGATCGGATTATAAACAAAGAAGTAATTAACGATTCAATGTAACATAGTTTGGGGCCAATGGAAGAAGAAGCAAAGCAAATGTATGACGCGCGTAGCCATCAGCTTTTGTTTGTATATGTGTGTGTGTTTCTATGTATGAATGTAGATAAATAACTTCAATGAATGTAAGACCTTCGATCAGGGTATACCCTTGTCGGGCACTATCGACTAGAGCACTCTTACTTGGTTTTTTTTGGTATTATGTTTTTCTTGGGAAAACTTTCTTGAAGCAGTAGCCCATTGGTGTATTTTGCTATCCATTCACTGAAGCGTATACCCAACGCCTGTGGCCCATCCATCTGCCCATACTTTAATCCATCCGTCCGTTCGTTAATCCATGCGTTGGTCCACACTCATTTGAGTCCCGCATAAATCAATTACACTTGTCATCAACTCATTTAATTTTTTGCAAACAAAGTGCAGTAAATCAATTGCTTTGGCAGCTCGGCCCGTTGAGCATGCTATGAAACAGGGCACTGTTTGGGTCAGAAGGGCTGGACTAACGCTGATCAGAATGTCCTTTTGCTGTTGCGTTCTCATTTTGTGATATTTTTGGTTTCTTTTCCCCATTTGACGTTTGTCATTGGCATTTTTTGTCACTAGGAGCAGTTTTTCCTCTTTTATTTGTCAGTTGCATTCAGGAATCGCCTGCCCGCCAACGACCATCGGAAAATAGACCCTGTCGCATGTCTATTTTATGAGCCCCAGGCATGTTGACACTGTATCAAATGGGGCTAAAAAGTGATTAAAGAAGGTTAGGCAAATGTCAACAATGCTTTAACCGTTGCCATTGCCGGGCTAACGGTCGACTGCGGGTCATGGGCACGGAATCGACATGAAAGTGGGAGAGAGAGAGGAAGAGACGTGGGACGTATAACTGTCAGCCTGGGGACTAAGGCGTGTAACTGTTGTACGAGTGCTCTTGACGTTTTGGTATGCAGACAAACCGGTTCGCTTGACCCTGCTCGATTCGATTTGAAATTTTTTATACCATATTAAACTTCCCCTTTTCCCGCTTTTGCAATTGATACAGCTCAACTTTGTTAAGTGAAGCCATTTTTATACCCTGGCAGAGGGTATTATAGTTTTGGCCATTAAGCATATATGTTCTTGATCAGAACTACAAGACGAGCCGATAAAGCTTTATCCATCTGTCCGTCTGTCAGTCTGTCCGTCGTTTTCTAAGCAAACTAGTTTCTCAATTTGAAGCTATCTTGATAAAGCAACCGAAATATAGGAAAATGTATTTAAATGACTAAATGTAGTTTTTGCAGACAGCAAGCTTTGTGATAAACGTGCCCGAATGTTTAAAATAATGAAATCAATAGTCAGCTTAGTCCTGTCTGCCACAGCCGACATAAGTGTTTGTACGAAATATTATATTGGCGAAGTAATTGTATTTTTGAATAAACAGTCAAGAATTCCTAGCCGCTTGCAGTGATCTTATTCCACGGAGAGGACATTCTGTCATATGTCGTTGAAGTCAATCAAATGCGCTGCAAGCTACTTCACGTGCAAGCCGCACTGATGACCAGCGAGAGACGGATAGTGAAAACAGATTGAGCCGTCGCGGTGTTTATGTGAACCTGGAACGAGAAGCCTTCCATTACAATTTGGAAATTTATTACGATGGACAGATCAGTAACGATTGGTAGTATTGCACTTGTTTGTCGGCATTGTACGGTGTTGAAATTCAGCGGATTGTGATGTGCGGAAGGAAAAGTTAAATTTCCACAATTCGACCCACCACTAGAACCATTACATTCTTTAGTTTCTGGAACGCGTAGTGATTCTACCCGTTATCTGGTAAACATCAAAAACCGCAATAGTAGTTTTCAAATTACGTCGCTTAGCGCATCGCATCGTTATTATAAAATAATTGTATTTCACATCATACGCCGTCAGAAACAATTTAAAAATTTCACACACCAGATTCAAGGACAAATACATCATCAAGTAGAAGCGCTGTAACCACCACCGAATGCGATCTATCAATTCTTACAAATTTAATTCATGGGCACTACGGAAGTTAATTAGCGTTGTGGCAGAGAATTGAATTTTTTTCTTCATCAGAACAACAAATTGATTAAATTGTTCAAAATGGCGATAAGTCGGATGCCATCCAAAAGAAATAATATTGTCATCAAGGCTAACAAAATGCCCTCGGGTGAGCACGCAAGAAGGTTCAATTTGCCGACAATCGACAGCCACTTTTGTTATTGTCGGAGAAAACTTGCAGTCTAGAGATATCTTGCTTCATCGTCGAAAGAGAGTCAGGAACGCATACGACTTACGATGCTCTGCAATATGCAAGTAAGTGCTATAAATTTTTATTCATACAGACATGATCTGTAAAGGTGAAAAAATTAATTTTTGTAGTGTCGCCATCTCTTTCATTAATCCTCGGTAGACATATGTTTGTACGCTTAAGATGCAATGACGTATGTTATATAATTTGGCTGCCCAGACCTATTCCTACCATTCACCTGTAACCTCAAAATGAATCGAAATCAAGAAGGAACTGCTACCCAGCCAACCACCAGTTGACAGGCATGACATCACTGCCAGAGTTTTTAAACAAAAATTTAAATCTCGGATGGATTTTATCATCTCAGCCGAAATGATGAATCGGTTGATATTATCGAAGATTCGATCGGCATATTGTCTTACATAAGTCATTGCATTTTGCATTGGCTTCATCAGGAAAGCAGCAAGTTTATTGGAAGGTGGACGAAAGGCAAATTCAGTCTTGAAATTAAGCGATGCATCTTCTGGACTGACTTTAAATTGTAACTGCATTTGATATTTCATCTATTATTCATGTAAATAAAAGACATTTTACAATTACAAACGAGTTTCATTAAATAACGAAACTCAAGCCGTACACCAAACTTTTGTGGGCTATGAATTGCGGAAAAGCGAAGCCAGCAACGCGCCGGGTATCACTAATAATGCAAGTTGCATGTGGAAAGGATATAGAGCAGGCAGCCTAAAAACAAACAGATGCCATTTTTAACAAAGCTCAATGCATGTGGAGGGTACCGTCGCTGAAGTGAGTGGGGTGCTGGTTCCGGCATTGGCCCATGCAAATCATTTTCTTTAAATTTTATAATAAAAAAATAATATGAATTTTTAAAATATAGATTAGCTAGATTTAAAAAACAAAACAAAAATCGGGCAAATATTGAAAATAAGCCTCCCCCAATTTCTACGCAGATGTGTGGTTTTTCCACAAAATGTGAATGTCGCTATTATGGAATTTTTCATACAGATCTTTGAAAATGATTTTAAATTTAATACAATAGAAAACTTTGTTTCTACAACATTTTTCCGCTAATTTTTATAAATTAAAAAAATTGGAAAATCACTGTAGTATTTTGATATTTAGTGTTTGAAAATAGGTTTGAAGCTAGTCGGATAAAAAAAAAAACAGTTTCATACAACGGCTTTTCCGCCATTACCCGACTTTGGGGCTAGATTTATCAAAATTTAAAAGTCATCTTTCTATACCTTTGTATGTGCAGCTTTCATAATGAGTTTGGAGCTGATCGGATGGAAAAAAAAAATCATACAATAGATTGAATTGAAAATTGACCACCGCAATTTCCACGCATGGGGAAGGATTTTGCACAAAAAACTGTTTTAAATTCGATCAAATAAGAAAACAAAATGTTTGTTACAAAAAATTTCCGACAATTTTCCGAATTTTCCAAATATGTTAAATCACATTGTTAATATTTTAGTTAGCTTTCAAAATAAGTTTGAAACTGATCGGATGAAAAAGAAATAAGTTTCATACAAATTCGTTATATCGAAGTGAGAGTAGTTGAAAGTTTTCGGTCTGTCTTTGTTTTACTAAAAATCAAGTTTAACAAGTAAGAGTGCTCTAGTCGAGAGTGCCCGACTAGGATATACCCTGATCCAAGGTCTTACATTCATTGAAGTTATTTATCTGCATTCATACATAGAAACACACACACATATACAAGCTGCTGGCTACGCGCCTCATACATTTGCTTTGCTTCTTCTTCTTCTACGCGCGTCATGCAATTGCTTTGTTTCTTCTTCTTCCTTTGGCCCCAAACTATGGTATATTGAATTGTTTATAACTTCTTTGTTTATTGTCTGATCATAATGAAATTTGTAGGACACAAAGATCTATATTTATAAAGCTGTTCGTACTGATTGGTGATCAACGCAGGGCCTTAACCATAAAAGCTAGAGAGCTGCAAATTTCAAAGTAGTTTTCTCTAAGTCTGAAAGTGCGCACTAAGAAGCGTTTTCTGGAAAATTCTATACGCAAGCTCGGAAATTGAGGAAAAACAATTGCATGCACCTTTTTCGGTTTTAATCCGATTTGGTTCAAACTTATTTTTAAAGGTCGTTATAAAAATTCATTAAAAACTGTACACCGATTTTATGGAAAATGCACCCCCCTTGGATGAAAATGGGGGGTCAACGTTGTATGGGCAAAAAATGAATTTTCATCCGATTTTTTTCAAACTTTTTTTTCGAAGCTCTACAAAACAAAATATTAAGAATGTGATTTTCAAATTTTGGAAAATCGACCCCCAAAATCTTCAAATGCCGGGAAAACTTTTGTATGAAACTGTTTTGATTTTCAGCCGATCAGCTTCAAACTGTCGGAAAATGGCGGGAAAACTGTTGTAAGCAAAATTTTTGATTTTCATCCGATCCGCTTCAAACTTATTTTCAAAATTCTACACAACAAAATATTAACAACGTGTTTTTAAAATTTTCAACATTAATCAAAAATTGTAAAAAATGCTTGCAAAAAAAAAATTTTATTTTCTATTCGATTGATTAGATCCTTTAGCGTGGAAATTCGGTGCGCTAAATTTTCATTATTTGACAGTCATTTTTTTTTAGTGTATAAAAACGGGGCGTAGCACCGCACGCCGGCAAATGCTAGTGGCATATAAATGTGCAACTATGTTAAATCCGTCATACCTCTAAAATTACGTATTTTTCGATTTCTGTGAGATGGGGGGAGGTATCCAAAAAGTTAAATGTATTTAGCCTCTGTATGCTATAAGTGAATATATGTACCAAATTTGGTATTTAGCCTCTGTATGCTATAAGTGAATATATGTACCAAATTTGGTATTTAGCCTCTGTATGCTATAAGTGAATATATGTACCAAATTTGGTGACTCTACCTCTCATAACTTTTAAGCTATACCTTAAAAACACTGTTCTGGAATCTTAATATATCGATAACTTTTGAAAGGATTGAGATATCGAAAATTTATATTTAATATTATATTTCAAATATGAAGTCTCTTGCTTTTGTAGTCTATAAGTGAATATATGTACCAAATTTGGTGACTCTTCCTCTCATAACTTTTGAACTATACTTTAAAAACACTGTTCTGGAATCTTAATATATCGATAACTTTTGAAAGGATTGAGATATCGAAAATTTATATATTATATTATATTTCAAATATGAAGTCTCTAGCTTTTGTAGTCTCTGAGAAACAGGCGTTCATACAGACGGACGGACAGACGGACAGACAGACGGACATGGCTATATCGACTCGGCTATTGATACTGATCAAGAATATATTTACTTTATGGGTTCGGAGATGCTTCCTTAGCCTGTTACATACTTTTGCACAAAACCATTATACCCTTTTTCCCATTTTTAATGGGACCAGGGTATAAAAATATATCACTCAACTTAACTACAACATATAACTACTACAAAATTCCCTACACTAAACATAATGCCACCCATTAAGAGGCAGCGCGAAAACTCTTCTGCATATTTTACTGATGATGCTTCACTTAAGATCATCCAGCTCCTAAACAAGTGATTTGATGAGCAGGCGGAAATGATCTCCATGAGCGCATAGAACGCGCAACTGCGTACATGCAAGGCCTACTTCAGCAGCTGGAGCAAGTAGCTGCTGATGTCCATGCATTGAATGCACTGGTGGGCATGCTAGAAACAAATATGTTCTCACAATCAAATGCGAATGTAGCAAGTGACCTTCGCTTGCATGGAGTGCCCTACATTGAAGGTGAGTTGTTCAACGCGCCCTCCTTCTCTCTGGGAGTAACACCGGCACCGAGACTGCGTGACATATTCAGGGTCAGGCATGCCAATGCGAAATCTGTTGCTGATCCCATTATAATTATCAAATTTGATAACCTGCGGGATAAAAATCGTCTACTCCAAGCGGCTGGAGCTTATAGACGCACGGCAAAACAGCAACTTAGCCCTCAGTTAATGATCTTTGATTCTCATGCTTCCATTTAATTAAATGAACAACTAACTAAAGAAAACTACGAAATCTTCAAAGAGGCAATGCGTATGAAAAAGCAGAAGCTTCCAACTGCTGTCTTTTGCCGCCGTGCACTTGTGCACGTTAAAATGAATGATGGCAATATCTGAATGGAGGGCTTCAAACTGAAAGCTCTCTCGCTGTGAACCAGAGAAAGGCTATATCTCCCACTGTTGAGGATCATTGAGAATGTAGAAAACAGAGTAGAAATCCGCCATCGAAGCTTTTGCGCAAAATCGTTGCTGCCAGATTTGGGCACGCTCCAAACACAGACACAGAAAAGCAAGACAACACACACACACACTTAGGCAAAAGATTCAATGAAATTGTTTCATCTTGAGTTTCAGAACGCTAATAAAACAAGAAAGAGTGCTCTAGTCGAGAGTGCCCGACTACGATATACCCTGAACCCAGTTTCTACATTCATAATTCTTTATCTGCATTCAAACATATGTTTATATACACACACACACATATACAAACAAAAGCTGCTGGCTACGCGCGTTATACATTTGCTTTGCTTCTTCTTCTTCCTTTGGCCCCAAACTATGTTACATTGAATCGTTAATAACTTCTTTGTTTATTGTCCGATCGTAATACAATTTGTAGGACACAAAGATGACCTCAAATGTGAGACTATGCAAAATCCGAAGGTCATAACTCTTAAAATACGGGAGATTCTGGGAGATCGGGGAGGGGTATCCAAAAACCGAAATGAATTTAGCCTCTGTATGCTACTAAAGAATAAATGTACAAAATTTGGAGACTCTGACTCTTAAAACTTCTAAGATATACCTTAAAAACACTGTTCTGGAATCTTAATTTATCGATAACTTTTGAAAGGATTGAGATATCGAAAAAAAAATTATAAGTTTGTATCGAACCAGCAGTACAGTAACTTAAACATAAATATAAAGCTTTTATGACTTTCAAGTTATGCCCGAAAAACACTTGACTGGAATCGAAATTTATCGATTACTTTTGAACGGGACGAGATATCGACACAAAATGATAAACTTGTATCGTCCCGCCGCTACGAGAACTTATATATCAAATATAAAGTCTCTAGCTTTTATAGTCTCTGAGAAACACGCGTTCATACAGACGGACAGACGGTCAGACGGACAGACGGACATGGCTATATCGACTCGGCTATTGATACTGATCAAGAATATATATACTTTATGGGGTCGGAGATGCTTCCTTATGCCTGTAACATACTTTTGCACAAAACCATAATACCCCTTTTTCCCATTTTTAATGGGATCAGGGTATAACAAGTGAGAGTGCTCTAGTCGTGAGTGCCCGACTATGAGATACCCTGAACCCAGTTTTTACATTCATAATTCTTTATCTGCATTCATACATAGAAAGACACACACACATATACAAACACAAGCTGCTTGCTACGCGCGTCATCAATTGCTTTGCTTCTTCTTCTTCCTTTGGCCACAAAGTTTGGTACATTGAATCGTTAATTACTTATTTGTTTATTGTCTGATCGTAATGAAATTTGTAGGACAGAAAGATGTCATTTAAATGTGCATTTATGTAAAATCCGAAGGGCACATTTCGATATCTCGTCCTGTTCAAAAGTTATCGATAAATTTCGATTTCAGCCAAGTGTTTTTCGGGTATAACTTGAAGTTATAAAAGCTAGCGACTTTATATTTTTGTTTAAGTTACTGTACTGTTGGCTCGATACAAACTTATAATTTTTTTCTCGATATCTCAATCCTTTCAAAAGTTATCGATTAATTAATATTCCAGAACAGTGTTTTTAAGGTATAGCTTAAAAGTTATAAGATGTAGAGACACAAAATTTGGTACATATATTCTCCTATAGCATACAAAGGTAAAATACATTTCACTTTTTGGGTACTCCTCCCCAATCTCACAGAAATTGAAAAATACGTAATTTTACGGGTATGACCTTCGGATTGTACATAGTTGCACATTTAAATGCCATCTTTGTGTCCTACAAATTTCATTTTGATCAGACAATAAACAAAGAAGTTATTAACGATTCAATGTACCATAGTTTAAAGCCAAAGGAAGAAGAAGAATCAAAGCAAATGTATGACGCGCGTAGCAAACAGCTTTTGTATGTATATGTATGAATGCAGATAAATAACTTCAATGAATGTAAGACCTTGGATCAGGGTATCTCCTAGTCGGGCACTCTCGACTAGAGCACTCTTACTTGTTAAAAGTTAAAATAGTGAAAAAAGACATAGTTTCAAAAATGTGTTGCATGCATTTCTGGTCAATTTATGACATATAACCGTGAAAACCCATTCTTATTGTTATTGTTTCGTTCGTTATTGTTAAGATACCTGATTTTTGTTTTTCATTCTGTAATGCTTGCCTGAGATACATTGAATGTAGTTACGAGTTCCACCTGACCATGGTTGACGGAAAAGTCTTTAACGAACTGACAAACAACTGACAAGGTCAACTTTGTCATGCCCAATTTGCAAAAAGACGCAAAAGAACTTCAACAATTTAAACGATTCTACAAATGAAAAGAATTATGAATTTGGGATCTCACCATTGCACGCAAGAATAAGATGTATGGAGTTCTTGTTAAAATTAGCGTATACGCTCGTAAAAGAGGAGGAACACTTTGAAGAAAACACATCAATCAAAGATAAGGAAAAGATCAGAAAGAAGCGAATACAAGATGCGTTTTTCAAACAAGTTGGACTTAAAGTAGACTGCCCCAAGTACGGATACGGAAACTCAAACGATGGAAACACTTCGAGGAGATTTTTTGAAAATGATGAGGCTGTAACTCAAATCACAGGGATAAACAATCAAATTGTTAAGAGATTGGGAATGATCTTAAATGTTTTAAACTGCAAGGAAAAAGTTAATTCTGCAAAATATGGAGAATATGCATCAAAAACTGCATCACTTTAGCAGAATATCCACAGAAAAAATATTGGCGCATGGCAAAGATATAATTAAATATCAGACTTTGCCAATTGGAGAGCTTTCTGAAGAAGCACAGGAGTCCCTAAATAAATTTTATAAGAAATACAGATTGCTAAATACTTTCAAGGCATCAAGGGTGAGACAGAATGAGGACCTTTTCAACATGTTAGCAGCACCTTCCGATCCACTTATTTCATCACTGCGGCATGTAAAGTCCCGAAAAGAGTTAGAAAATATTTACAGTTCAGAAATGATTAGTCTTTTAGATATACCTTCTGTTTTAGATTGTGAGCAATATTTTACAAAAAATTAAAGTTAACAAAAAAATTTTTTTTTAAATATTTATAATATAAGTTTCAAACAAAACATAATAAATCAATAAATTACAAAAATATATTTTTTATTTCCCAGGAAATTGATTTTTCAGATTTCTTTTTAAACGCTCATTTTATAGGTTAATTATCTATCCTACGCTTTTTAAATTGATCGATTATCTTTTTTGGTTCAAAAGCTATGATTTTTGCAACGAAAAAACTCAAATGGCGGCACTGTGAGATGGTCAGACGGACATGGTTATATCGACTAGGCTATGGATACTGATCAAGAATATATTTACTATATGGGGTCGGAGATGCTTCCTTATGCCTGTTACATACTTTTGCACAAAACCATTATACCCCTTTTCGCCATTTTTAATGGGATCAGGGTATAAAAAAACCTTGTGGATAGCATGATAAAATATTGCTCTAGTCAATCTAGTAAGCGACATTTAAAAAATCAAAATTAACTTCTTAAAAAGAACGAATAAACTAATGTTATCCTGCAAAGGTATGGCTTAATTCAAGAACCGAGTAATACATTTATAATAATACAGTTTAAAAACCATGGAAAATTCAAAATATGAACCAAGCAAGCTTAAGTTAATGTTCTTCGCGTCTTAAGTTCAAGTCAATCCTCAGACTTCTGAATATTTTTAAGCAAATGACTCAAGCCTCAAAGTCATATTGCCTACAATCTGGATAATATAAATAATGAAACAAACTATAGTAGCTGAGTATGTAAAAGTTTTCAATGAGGTAGGGATTCTTGAGCCAAAAAAATCGCGTATATCATACCCATACTCAATATGTGCTGGACAGAAAATAATCTTAAGATAACAAATTGTCCATGGTTCCGGTTATCTGTTACTCACTTTTTATACAAATTCCCAGAAATAGTGATATTGTTACTAAAACATCGTTTTAAACGTGATTGTCGCGTCTCAATTTTCATATATTTCTTTAGCGCAATCTTAACAATATAAAACTAAGAACAAAGAAGAATACATAGAAGAACAAGTTATCAAGAATATTCCTTGAATTTGTATATTCTCTTCTCAGATAGCTAAGTAGAATTGTAATAATATGCATAGATCCTCAGTAGAATGCGTTTGAGTAGTTAATAAAATCAGCTTGAAAGCATTAGAAATAAGAGCAAAATAAATTTTACATCCCCTTAAAATTATATCTGTCATGACTGTTACTAAAAATGGAAACAACATGAGCACTCTCACATTGACACATAGCTCCAACTACTATCGTTATAAAATTAGAAAGGCACAAACAAAATCTAATTCATCCTGTCCTGTGATAAGATCAAGTAATAAATTAAGAATTTCCTAAAGCAAAAGTCAAAATGATTTAATAACATTTAACTCGCCTACAATACTTATTTTGGACAAACTAACCTTATTAATATAAAAAAGATCTAAAATATATGAATAACAAAACTAATGAAATCAACTTTAGGCAAAATGTATAATACAAAATGCGACGAATCATTAATTTATCTTTAACTTCCAATAACAACAAATGCTAGTGGAATCCAACCATTATTTAAAGAAAACAAAGGTCACTTAATACGTTATCTAAAGGCTTGTTCTTAGCAACTACCAAAAGCTAACTTGTGTGCCTCAAATCGTCTATAAACCTATATAATATGAGCAAGACCTTATAAAAACCAAAATTAAAACTAATGGAATCCGTAACCACCGCAGCAAACTAAAAATCCATACTAAATGTGAGTCCATTCTACTTTCAATTAAGTAGATTACAAGCAATAAGTCACAATGACTCACATTCGCTCAAATTATTAAATAAAACAAGAAAATCTAATGCTGATCCCTGTTTTCGAAATTATACTGTTAGTGTCATTAAGAAAAGAAAATAAAAATATGAGGAAAATACAAAAAATGGTCTCTGTTAAAAACTAAAACAATATTAAAACATGTAACATCATCATTATACTCAGGTTGTATCTCAGCCATTAATATTAAAGTGAACTTCACAAGAGTCGCAGAAACTCATTATACAGCGAATTAACGTTGAAACAATTCAACTCAAAAATTAAACGAATCAAGACTCAAATCAGGTGAAAATAATCGCAGACTAGATTGTTACTTTACTCTGTATTAAATATTCGGAGAAAGGGTCGAAAACCTAGTTGACATATCAATCAGCAATCTGATAACGTTTTGTTGAGAAAATTATCACATAAAACTATATACATCCCTAAATAGCATCTGAAAAAACTAAAAGCCAATTTACGGTAGGGTGCAAATTTCATTGTGTTGTTTACTGTATGCATTTTGGTAAATGTACTAAATCATTTAAACATTTTAAACGTTCGCTGATCAAAACCTTGTAAACGTTCTAAAGAGTGCCGCACGAAATCGATGTATGTACGAATGTTAAATGTATTCAAATCATATCCCCATACATAGCAAAATAATAAAATAATTAATCTAAGGAGGTAAAATATTCTATGCGTCTAAAATCTAGTAGATATATCTCTTTGTAAATAAATAAATACACCGACATAGATTCTGTTAAAATATTTCATTAACAAAAACCTCTTATCCCAAATCATAGGCTACCTGCGCTCCTTAGGCTAATAAAATTTCCCAATGGTAATTTGCTATACAAATTCAAAGTTTTATTATACATTGGGAATATCTAAACAGCATATTTAATTATATAAAAATGTATACTGAATTAATCACAAGCAAAGCACACTCAGAAATTAGAGTAATAAATGTATAAAAGTAAACCACATAACACAATAGAGATTAATCAAAATTAACTTGCAGAAATGTATTTCCACATTAAAGATGAAGCCGGAATATTATGAAGATATTATTTAAGAAAATAAATAAAAAAATAAATATCAAAAACTTTATATGTGAAAGGGAATCGTGGAATTTAAGAATAAAGAATGTTGGAGGTGATATAGCTCTAGGTAGCCATCAGAACATTTCTAAGAAAAGCGATGAACAGAAACGAGAGGAATGTAAATAGTCAAACTCAACTTTTAAATTTGAAATAATAAAAATCAATCCAATTAAAGATTAATGCTAATTATGTTATGGATGAAAAATAGATGAATTCAAATTAATTTTTCAATATACACAAGCAAGAACCACTATCTGCTGAAAGCTTAAATTAGTTGACCGCGGTCAATCTGTCCAAATTTAAATTTAATTATTAATATAGCTAACATTAGTGAGTTGAGTCGGACATACATATGTACTACATGCAGCAAAAAAAGGTGTTCGGACGAGAACTTATCTTTCACTCCATTAATTAAAGTGCTGTCCGGTCGACTCAGTCACAATTGCTGGGTCAAAAAAGGTTAGGTCGGGGGTGTGGCACGTGTGCCTCATATGTTTTAGGTCAGGGGTGAAAAAAATCAAAACACACACACCCTATAAAGGTATTTTGAGTATTTTCAATGCAGGCCCTAAACAGGTTTGGTCTATGGTCGAGGACGAGCGAACACCTGCAAGATTTGTTTCACGGTGTGAAACTCTCTAACAATACAGTCCCAAACAAATGTTGTGGCTACTGTGATTATGCGAGCCCAAAACCATAAAGGCAATAAATGATGAATGGACTCTTCAACACTCTTGTTTGAATTTGTCACAGTCACAAGTACGCACATTCATTCACCCCTTCTCTAGGGAATCGTCCTTAGGGAAAGACACCTGTGCTAACTTTTAACCTTTTCCCATGACCTTACCTTTCGCTTCGAGATCCCTCGAAATCCGACCCTTTTCCCTTCCTCCTCGCTTATTGGTCCCTTAACCCATTAAAAAAGCATTATAAAATAATAAGTGAGAGATGAGCCCATTAAAAAACCCATAAAATAAGTGTCACAGAACCGGCAGTTCCCTACTACTGTCTGGAATCGAAATTTATCGATTACTTTTGAACGGGACGAGATATCAAAAATAAAAAGGATATACTTGTATTGACCCGGCACTACGAGAACTTATATTTTATTTATAGTCTCTCAGTAACACGCGTTCATACAGACGGGCAGACGGACATGGCTATATCGACTCGGCTATTGATACTGATCAAGAATATATATACTTTATGGGACTTTATCGGAGATGCTTCCTTATGCCTGTTACATACTTTTGTACAAAACCATAATACCCCTTTTTCCCATTTTTAATGGGATCAGGGTATAAAAACAAGAATTTCACAACATAAATCTGACATCAAGCTAAGACACCAAACACGCATACAAAAGACAGCACTTGCATTACATTGAACTGAGAGCGGACACTCACCAAACTTCGAGGAAACAACAATACTACAACAGGAACCACACTACAGCAAACGATTTACACTCGAAATGTTACACATAATAAACGTACCACCGGACAGAAAACTCAATTACAAAACAGACACAGAAAACTGCGCACATATATACAGACATCTACTTACACGAAATATTTAGTTGATAACTCCACGCCAAGCAGTGAAGACGTGTAAAAAATGTACGTTTTAAATAATTTTTTAAAAAAAACTTTTTTAAATTTTAAATTTGTTAAAAAAAATTTTGTTTCTTAAAAATGTTTGGTATTTGATAAGTATCTGTTTTTATTTCAATGTTTTAATCGTAGTTCCCTGAAGACGGTTGCCGCTGTTGCAGCCGTAAGATATCGGAGAAAAAAATATAGAAACAAAACAAATTGTTTGTTTTATTGACCTCGAGCCGGCTAAACAAGACCATGATAGACAAGTTTACAAAACTAAATCTAACTTAGGTGTAGTATAGCGCTGGCTGCTTAGGCCTTCGGCTATGTTTAAACGTAAGGGTCACATGTGTTATTATGGTAAATGTGGAGATGTATGTTTGATAATTATATTTAATTCTTAGTTGTGTTTACAATGATATTTAGCTTTTTATATATATGTATGTACAAATGTACTTATGAGCATGGGTGGCGGTTTGGTTTGTTAGATTAGGTGGTAAATGTTGGAATCTTTAAGGAAACGTATTATTTTGTTGATGTTTTCTAGGTTGGGGTTGGTAAGACAGTTGATGGGGTTGGAGTTTGCGAATATTTGCATTTTTGTTTGTGCTAGTGCTGGGCATGAGGTGAGAATATGTTCTATGGTAATTATTGTGTTTGTTTGGCAGAGTGGGCAGTTTGGCGAGGTGTTTTTATCTAGGTAGTGCTTGTGTGATATTTTGGTGTGGCCTAAGCGGAGTCTGGCTATTTTTATTTGGTCGAGTCGTTTAATTTGCTGTTGAGTGACGTTTAAGTAGTTTGATATGTGGGTGTTGTTTGTATTTAAATTTTGATACCATCTATTGCAGTGGAGGAGAATAGTTTCTTTTTTTATGGCTAGTTCTTGTTTTAGGTATCTGTTGATGTCTGTTGTGTTGATGTTAGGTGTAAGTATAAGTGGCATCCTAAGTGCAGCCTTAGCTGCTTGATCTGCAAATTCGTTGCCTACTATGCCTACGTGTCCTGGTATCCAAAGGATTTTAATTTTGGGCGCAAGTTGTGTAAGGAGAGATCTTATAGTTTTGGGGTAGGCGTCGTTGTTGTTCGTATTTATGACTGAATCGATTGCTGCTAGCGAGTCGGAACATATGACAAATTTGCCTGTTTTATTTTTTATTATTTCTATGGCCTGTAAGATTGCGATAGCTTCGGCTGTTTGTGCTGAGGTATATAAAGGTAGGCTGCCGTGTTTTATTGTGCTTGTTTCTGTGGTAATAGCGTATGTTGTGATGGAGTTTTGTTTGGAACCGTCTGTGTAAATAAAGTTATAGTTGGTATGTTGTGATTTTATATTTTTAAATAGTTTTTTGTATACATCTGGTGGTGTTATAGGTTTGTTATGTATGCGGAGTGATGTATCTATGAGATTTGTTGGAAGAAGCCAGGGTGGCTTCTGTTTTTGGACGTGCTGTGGTAAGTATGGAAGGTTGTGGTGAATGCAGAGTTGTATTGTACGATCAATGATTGGTGTATATTTTTTGTTAGGTTTGTGAACTTTGGTGAATTTTTGGATAGGTGTATTTTTAGAATTTAGAAGGACTTTTGACAGTTTGGCTGTGAGGTGATCGCGTTTAAGCTCTATTGTGGGGATGTTGGCTTCGTAGAGCATGTTATTTATGGGTGTGGAGCGGAAGGCTCCAATGGCTGTTCGAATGGATGCGTTAAAGGTTGTTTTTAATTTGTTTAGATTGCTTTTCGGTGTGTGCCCATATAGGGAGAGTCCGTAGTCAATTTTTGAAATTAGAATTGTTTTGGTGACGTGTAGTAGGGTATTTGTGTTGCAGTTAAATTTAGGGCTAGCTAGGCATTTAATGATGTTCAATTTCTTAGATAGTGATGGCATTAGGGCGTTTATGTGTGATGTCCATTTATATTTATTGTTTATTGTTAATCCAAGGATTTTAAGTGAGGTAACAGGAGGAATTGTGGTATTATTAGTTGTAATTGTGCTGTTGCAGTTGTGTTTTTTGCAAATGTGCAAGTATTGGCATTTTGTTGGTGATAAAGAGGCACCAGAGTATGAGCCCCATTCTCAGATTTGTTTAAAGAGATTGTTTTGGTTGTGTGTAATGTTCTTTTGTTTGTTGAGGTTATGATTAAAAAGAAATAGTCTGCATATGCACTAAAATTAAGTTCTTTGTGTGTTGACATTATGTTGAATAGTTTATTATAGGCTATTAGGAATAAAATAACAGAGATTGGTGAGCCTTGTGGTATGTCGTTTTCTAATGGGAGTGTGATGGATGTGTGTGTTCCGACTTTGACCTTTATTTTTCTTTTTTGCATGAAGTTTTTGACATAGTTTAATATTTTTGGGCCACATTTCCATTCTATTAGTTGCTCTATTATTGTATGGACACCCACTCGATCGAATGCTCTTGAAAAGTCAAGAGAGATGAGTGAGGTGTGTTTTTTGGCTGCTAGCGACTTTGTTATTAGATAGTCTGCATAAAGGAGACTATCATAAGTCGATTTGCCTTTTTTGAAACCGATTTGGTTAGGGTGTATTAGGTTATTTTCGGTTGCGAACCACCAAATTCTTTTGGCGATAATTTTGTCAAGTGCTTTGGCCAGGCAACAGTTTAGTGATATGGGTCTGTAGGAGGATGTTTCAGATATTTGTTTTTCGGGTTTGAGGATTGGGATAATGAGACTGGTTTTATATGATTGTGGGATGTAGTTATTAAGTATTTGGTTGAAGAGGTTTATTATTCTGTTTTTAGTTGTTGTTGAACAGTTTTTAATCATCGGGTACGAAATTCTATTGAGTCCGGGTGTGGTTCCTTTTAGTGATTGGAGTGCAGTTTCAAGTTCTAATTTAGTTATATATTTTTCTATTACTAGGGCTGAGGAGTATGTGACGTGGTTGGTAGGGGTTTGTTGGTATTTATTGGCTATAAATTCTTGGGAGAAATTAGTGTCATTGGAAAGGTCAGAATAATATTGTGCTATTTCGTTCTTTTGTTGTTGTTTGTCTAGTTATGGGATCTGTTATGCAGTGTATTTGCTTTGAAGGGTTTATGCCGCAGAAGCGTCTTATATTTGTCCAAATTTTAGTTGAGGGTGTGTTTGGTTGTATGGTTGATGTGAACTCGGTTGTTGCCTCTTTTTTTCTTTTATTTTTAAGTTCTCTTCTAAAGAGTGCATTGGAGCGTCTAAAATTGATTATGTTCTCGGAGGTGATGTTGCGTTTTAATTTTTTCCATGCTGTATTTTTGGCGAGGTGCAGTCTCGAAAGGTCTTTGTTCCACCAAGGAACTTTGTGTGGGTATGGGTTTGGTGATGTTTGGGGTATGGTGTGGTGGGCACTTTGAAGGATGCATTTATTAAGTATGGCTGCTTCCTTGTTTATATTTGTAGAGATGGGGTATTTGTTATTTATTTGTTCTGTTAAAGTGTTGAAGTTTTGCCAATCGGCTTCTTTAGTTTTGAAAAATGGTCTGCTAAAGTTATTAGGGGTGGTTGGAGAGAAGAGAGAAATTAGGATTGGGAAGTGGTCACTTCCGCAAAGGTCATCGGATATTTGCCATTTGGCAAAGGGAAAAAGTGAGGGAGAGGATAGTGATAAGTCAATGTGTGTAAGAGTATTGTGTGTGGTGAAGTGCGTAGGGGACTTGTCGTTTAGAATTGTGAGATTTGATTGGTCTATGAATTTTGCAATTATTCTGCCTCTACTGTTAGGGTGGGGGGATCCCCAGTTGGGGTGCCAACCGTAGTGAGATCTCCGGTAAAAATTAAGGGAGCATGATGTGATTTTATAACATTTGTAAGGTTGTTTTGTGTGAGTGATTTGTTTGGAGAGATGTATGCTGAGAAAATTGTTATTGTTAGCTTTGATTTTATTTGTACTGCTAAGGCTTCAAAGTCAGTATTAATACTGATTTGGGAGTGCTGGATAGATTTGTGGATAAGCAGAGCTACTCCACCAAATCTATTCGTTGCAGTGTTAGTTATGAGTACGAAATTGGTAGGTATGGGTATGTTATGGGTGTCGTGAATGTGGGTTTCTTGGAGGGAGATTATGTGTGGTGCATGTTTTTTAATTATGAGTAGAAACTCACTGTAGTTGTTAGTGTAACCTTTTATGTTCCACTGTATAATTTTAAGGGATATTTAAATGAATGGTATGATTTAAGCTGTGTGTTGTAAGTTTAGGGTTTAACTGCAGTGAGTATTATTGTGTGTAATTGTGGGCCCTAAGTTAGCAAGTTCGTTTAGGGCCCGTTGTGAAAAGAGGGGAGAGCGGTGTCTGTAGCGTCGGATGCCCCGGCGGGGACAAGAGGCATTTGGCACAAGTGTCCCCGCCGGGGTCGCCGACGCTACAGGCATCGTTGTGTGTACTTATTTAAATCTAAAGATTTTCGTTATCACTATTGATAGGTTTGTAAAGTTTAGAGTAGGCTTTAGCTATGGTGTTGTTTTTTGGTATCGTTTTTTGCTTTTAAGGGTTTTATGAGGGATTTTTCTTTGGTAATTCTTCTAAGCTTGCGGTCTGAACCGCTGTGAGTTGTTGTTTGGTCGTGCTCTTCGCTTGGAAGAGTGTCCATTTCTTCTTCGATGTCCTTGTAAGATATGAGTTTTCTTGAATCTTGATTGGTTGATGTATGGCTGGTCGCGGTTTGTGTGTTGGTAGTTTTTGGTGTTGATGTGCTTGATGTTTGCGTAGCTGTGAGTAGGTTGCTAGATAGGTTGGTGTTTAGAGTTGGAGTTTCATCTGTGTATGTTGTATTGGCCAGTGCTTGAGCGTATGTTGTGGAAAGCTGTTGGTTGTGTCGCGTGTGGTAGATGTTAATGGCAGTTTTGTGGTCTACTTTTTGTGTTGTTTTGATGGCTATAAGTTCCTGTTGTTTGGTGTATGTAGGACATTTCCTGTCGAGTGGGCTGTGATCTTTGTTGATTTCTGGATTGTGTTTACAGTTAATGCAACATTTGCTGTTGGTACATGTTTCGTTTTCCGTTGTGTGTTTTTCTTCCGAGCAGTTGGTGCATGTTTGCTTGCTTTTGCATATTGGTGTTGGGTGTCCAAAGCGTAAACAGTTTTTGCACCTTAACGGTTGTGGGATGTAGGGTCTGACATGTACTTTTTCATAGCCAATATTAACGTGTTCGGGTAGATTATGAGTTGCGAAGGTAAGTGTTATTAGTCCGTTTTCCACTCGTGTGTTTTCGTGCATTTTTGTCATTTTATAAACTTCGGTTACGTTTTGCGATTTGAGTTCTGTTAGAATTTCATTTTGGTCGATGTGTCGTAGCTGGTTGCAGTAAATGACGCCTTTGGAGAAATTTAGGGTTTTGTGTTCGGTTGCTGTAACATTGAAGTTGCCGATAAGATTTAGTTTAAGTAGTTTTGTGGCTTGAAGGTTGTTTTTTGTTTTTATGAGGAGGGTGCCGGCTCTTGTTTTTTTACAGGAGTCAACTTCGCTTCCGCAGGTGTAGTCTATTGTTTTTATACCCTGATCCCATTAAAAATGGGAAAAAGGGGTATAATGGTTTTGTGCAAAAATATGTAACAGGCATAAGGAAGCATCTCCGACCCCATAAAGTATATATATTATTGATCGCTATCAATAGTCGAGTCGATCTAGCCATGTCCGTCTGGCTGTCCGTCTGTCCGTCCGTCCGTCTGTATGAACGCGCTGATCTCAGAGACTACAAAAGCTAGAGACTTCATATTTGAAATATAAGTTCTCGTAGTGCCGGGACAAGACCAGTTTATTATTTTTTTTCGATATCTCGTCCCGTTCAAAAGTTATCGATAAATTTCGATTCCAGCCAAGTGTTTCTTGGGTATAACTTGAAAGTTATTAAAGCTAGCGAGTTTATATTTAAGTGTAAGTTACTGTACTGCCGGCTCGACACAAACTAATCATTTTTTTTTCCATATCTCAATCCTTTCAAAAATTATCGATAAAATAAGACTTAGAACAGTGTTTTTAAGGTATAGCTTAAAAGTTGTAGGGTGTAGAGTCACCAAATTTGGGACATATATTCTTCTATAGCATAGAAAGGTAAAATACATTTCACTTTTTGGATACCCCTCTCCAATCTCACAGAAATTGAAAAATACGTAATATTAAAGGTATGACCTTTGGAGTTGCACATTTATATGCCATCTTTGTGTCCTACAAATTTCATTTCGATCAGACAATAAACAAAAAAGTTATTAACGATTCAATGTACCATAGTTTAAAGCCAAATGAAGAAGAATCAAAGCAAATGTATGACGCGCGTAGCAAGCAGCTATTGTTTGTATATGTGTGTGTGTGTGTTTCTATGTATGAATGCAGATAAAAAACTTCAATGAATGTAAGACCTTGGATCAGGGTATATCCTAGTCGGGCACTCTCGACTAGAGCACTCTTACTTGTTTTAATTAAGAAGGGTGAAACATTTTCCAGTGCTATGTTGTCGGTTCTGTTAATTACAATAAATTTTGGTTCAGTGTTTATATTTTTTTATAGAATAGTCCGTTTACGTTTTCACGTGTCAAAAAAAGTAATATTAGTATAAGTATTATTTTCATGCTAATTTACACTGCCTTCATTGTATGTAGTGTCTGTACTGAACACGTTTATTCAACAGTTTTTCGATTAAACAACATATAAACGCGACTTTCACCATAAATATGTTAAGCGACGAAAAGGTTGACTACACGAGCCAACTAGTGTTGTACAATTCTGTGAAATTTAGTATATATATTTTCCTTAAACATGCAGAAGTAACAATTATTTCACTTTTTGGATACCTTCCCCCGATCTCAGAGAAATCGAAAAATACGTACTTTAAGTGGTATGATCTACATAGTCTTACATATACATGCCATCTTTATGTCCTACAAATTTTATTACAATCGGACAATAAACAAAGAAGTAATTTACAATATAACATAGTTTGAGGATAATAGGAGAAGAATCAAAGCAATTGCATGACGCGCGCAGCAGCAGCCCGTGTTTGTATATGTGGGTGTGTATGTGTTTCTATGTATAAATGCAGATTAAGAAATATAAATGTAAGAACTGGGTTCAGGGTATATCCTAGTCGGGCCCTCTCGACTAGAGCACTCTTACTTGTTTTCGTTTTCTCTTTTGCTGTTCGCGCAGTGTACAGTTACCGTTTCCAATTTATTTGTTGTTTTTTTTCGAAGAATTTGAGAAAGAATCGGTCTTATCTGTATGAATTTAAACTGGATGTATTACACGCGAGTGCACGTTGTGGGCATCACTGGTCGAATGTATATGGTATTTGTGTGTCTGAAAAGTGATGTGTACCTGAATTGGTTGACTCGTTATTTGTATGTGATGGTTATAATGTCTTTCGTTCTGACCATGTAACGCATGCTGGCGGAGTCGCTATCTTTGTCAACCAGAAACTAAAAGGTAAACTTGTCCATAAACAGCCAATAGATAGCCCTTTAAAATTATAAATACTTCTTGACATTTCTAACCCCAACTGTGATAAGTAAACGCTGATTGGCTGCATTTATAGACCACACAGAAATACTGACTATTCTACCATTATTGACACTCTTATCAATTTATCATTGACGTATACAGACATCATAGTAACAGTAAGATCTGACAAGAATGCCATCGCTCGGATGATATGGATTCGTTGGGCTTAAAGCTTGTTAATTCGGTGATACCGACCCACTTAACACGAACAAATAACACTCTCCTCGATATATTCTTTGTCAAGAACACAAGAAACATCATGCTAAATGACCAATTTTCTGTACCTGTATTTTCAAAACATGATCTCATATTCGAAACATATGATCTGAAACTTGACTATACAACCCAACTTATGCAATGAACGCTGTCTAGTGTTGACTTACAGCTACAACAATTTCAGTTGAAATTCAATTATTTGTACCAAAACTTTGTACCACTCAAATCAAAAATCGCAAAGTCGGAAAGTAAATTAAAGTGCAATTAAACTGAGAGATGAGGCTTATGACAAGTGGAAACGCTACAAAATTGACAGACAAAAAGTTAAAAGCTTAATAGCTAATGCTAAACTAATGCAATAACTCTTAGTTCCAAAGTACAATATCAACAAGACAGCGCTGAAAGGCCTTAAAAAATCAGGAATTGGGAAACCATTACCTGTAATCAATGATGATATTCATGTTGATGACATATAAAACAAATTCGTTTAACTTAAAGTACCTTAAACTTCGTGTAATTCATGTTTAAACTCTATCCCTACCAATATTTGTGCTAGTGATTTGGATTTTGAATGTGTAAGTCAATGTGATGAGTTAGAGTCGATCCTAAAAATGAAGTCAAACGCTGTCGGCCTCGACGAATTGTGCCCAAAATCCTTAAAAATCCTACTAACGAAAATCATAGGCCATATAAGAAATAATATTATGAGTGCAATAACCTTTTCAACATATCCAGACCAATGGAAACCGCAAAAATACTACCGATTTCGAAGTCCGAAAATTAATTTAGGCCTATTACAATATAACCGTTCTTGTCCAAACTTGTCTTGTCAAAACGTACTTTACTTCTAGAGCGAGCTCGTCAATTTCGGAACACCGATTTTACTAAACCTACTCAACTCTTATCTTAGACTGACTGGTCCCAGCTTCACAGAAGTAGGGACATGGACAGTCCAATCACGATTTTTTACTCAACTTTAAACTCGTTATTTGATTTTGTTTCCCGGTTCGTAATTCACGTAGTTCTAACAAACCAATTTGTTTTACACGGGAGTTAACTAGCATGAACAAGTAAGAGTGCTCTAGTCGAGAGTGCCCGACTAGGATATACCCTGATCCAAGGTCTGACATTCATTCAAGCTATTTGCGTCATGCAATCCCAAACTATGTTACATTAAATCGTAAATTACTTCTTTGTTTATTGTCCTACCGTAATGAAATTTTTTAGACACAAATGGCATATAAATGTGAGACTATGTAAAATCCGAAGGTTGTACCTCTAAAAATAAGTATTTTTTCAATTTCTGTGAGATCGGGGGGAGGTATCAAAAAAAGTGAAAATGTTTAACATCTGTTTACTATAGGAAAATATACATACTAAATTTGGTGACTCTACCTCTTATAACCTTTAAGCTATACCTAAAAAGCACTGTTCTGGAATCTTAATTTATCGATTACTTTTGAACGAGTTAAGATATCGAACGATAACTTAAATTAAAATTTGAAGGCTCTAGCTATTATGACTTTCAAGTTATGTTCGAAAAACACTGGTCTGGAAACGAAATTTATCGATACCTTTTGAACGGCATGAGATATCGAAAAAAAATGATAAATTAGTCTTATATTTCAAATATGAAGTCTCCAGCCTTTGTTGTCTCTGAGAAACGTGCGTTCATACAGACGGACGGACAGACGGACAGGGCTAAATCGACACGGCTATTGATAGTGATCAAGAATTTATATTTGTTTTATGGGCTCGGAGATGCTTCCTTATGCCTGTTACATACTTTTGCACACAACCATTATACCCATTTTTACCATTTTTAATGGTATGTATTGTGGTATGTAACAGGCATAAGGTAGCATCTCCGACCCTATAAAGTATATTTATTCTTGATCAGTATCGATATAGCCATGTTTGTCTGTCCGTTCGTCTGTATGAACGCCTGTTTCTGAGACACTACATAAGCTATAGACTTCATATTTGAAATATAAGTTCTCGTTGTGCCGGATCAATACAAGTTTATCGTTATTTTTCGATATCTTGCCCTGTTCAAAAGTTATCGATAAATTTAGATTTCAGACAAGTGTTTTTCGGGCATAACTTGAAAGTCATAAAAGCTAGAAGTTTTATATGAGTTTAAGTTACTGTACCGCCGGCTCAATATAAACACATCATTTGTTTTTTTATATATCAATCCTTTCAAAAGTTATCGATAAATTAAGTTTCCAGAACAGTGTTTCTAAGGCATAGCTTAAAAGTTATAAGAGGTAGAGTCACCAATTCTCGTACATTTCACTTTTTGGATACCCCTCCCCGATCTCACAGGAATAGAAAAATAAGTTGTTTTAGAGGTATGACCTTCGGATTTTACAAAGTTCCATATTTGTATGCCATCTTTGTGTCCTACAAATTGTATAACGATCGGACAATAAACAAAGAAGTAATTAACGATTCAATAAACCATAGTTTGGGGCCAAAGGAAGAAGAAGAAGGAAAGCAATTGCATGACGCGCGTACCCAGCAGCTTGTGTTTGTATGTGTGTGTTTCTATGTATGAATGCAGATAAAGAATTATGAATGTAAGAAGTGGGTTCAGGGTAGGTCCTAGTCGGGCACTCTCGACTAGAGCACTCTTACTTGTTCAACTGATTGTTGCAATGGCTATAAGATATAATAGTCCGATTTTGATGATATTTTGTAAGCATGCTTAAGTAATGCTACAGTGTTATTAAAGAGTTATCTCAAAAAACAAATTTTCGGCCGATCGTTCCTATGGCAGCTTTATGATATAGTGGTCAGATCCGACTGATTCCGACATATTATTAGACGAACAGACGGACAGAAGTAAAGATGGTCAATGGTTTATCGACTCGTCTTGTCGTCCTTATACTTAAATATATAAATATACTTTATGGGGTCGGTCTATGCGTTGCAAACTTTATTTGGCCAAAATTGTAATACCCTTTGCAAGGGTATAAAAACCACTTAATTCTTTAAATGGAAAATTCTGCAATTGAATATGTATACAAGGCTGGCAGCTTGGATATAACCCTTTGCAATACCCTGTCTTGGAAGGACCAAGTTTATAAAGCGGTGCGGAAGACATATGGAGTCTTTAACACAGCCGTTCTTGCCCACACACATGAGAATTTTTATTGCTAAAGCCTATATAACGCCTCGCGTCCTCTTATACGGTATTGAATTATTCGGTAAATGCGACGCATCCTGTCAACGAAGACTTAATGTAGCTTTTCCGTCTCGAAGGACCATGAAAATGTAGTGGGGCGAAGCAGCAACAAAAGTATTTGATCGATTTAATATATATGATTTTTATTTCACTGTGGTAGTCGTACGCACTTGTTCGGTGCTTTTTGTGATTGTAACTGTTTATATAGGGCAAGTTATGGCCCAGGCCGAAATACACGAGAGGTGCTCGAAAAATACCCAGCGAAAAATAGAGTCGCTGTCTGCCAACTGAATGTTTGCAAAATGGGCACGCACGCTATCGTTGACCTCCTCCTGCGGTTTACGGAACCGTAACCCGTCCACTACCCAGAAGATGACCTCGAACTTGGCATCAGAGTTGTGTATGGATTGGACCATAGCCTTGCACGCTTGCTCTTCCCCAACGTTCATTATGTCCAGTCCCAAGGTAGTCGCTAATGACTTGTCGATCTTGCTGACCAGTGAACACTTGAAAAGCGCACAGTAATAACATTAGATAATTTAAAACACAAAAATCAAAAAAAATAATAAAACAACAAAAGTAAGTCTAATTTTAAAAATAAAAAACTATTAAAAAAATTTAAAAATAATTATAATATAGCAACTACAACAAAAACAAGTAAGAGTGCTCTAGTCGAGAGTACCCGAATAGGATATACCCTAAACCCAGTTCTTACATTCATAATTTTTAATCTGCATTCATACATATAAACAAATATACACACACATACAAACACACCCTGCTACTGCGAACGTCATGCAATTGTTTTGCCTCTTCTTGTTCCCTTGGCCAAAAACTATATTACATTTAGTCGTAAATGACTTCTTTGTTTATTTTCCGATCGTAATTAAATTTGTAGGACATAAATATGTCAAGAGTATGCTCAATCCGAAGGTCATACCTCCAAAAATACGTATTTTTCGGTTTATGGGGGATTGGAGGGAGGTATCAAAAATTTTAAACATTTTATACGTCTAGCGTCCTCTAGCGCTCTTATACCTTTGAAATGAAACCCAAAAAACACCAGTCTGGAATCGAAATTGATCGATAGCTTTTGAACGGGAAGAGAGAAAATATTAAGCTTGTAATGACCCGGCGCTACGAGAACCTGAAGAATATAAAGTCTCTAGCTTTTGTTGTCTCTGAGGAACGCGCGTTCAGACAGACAGCCAGACGGACATGGCTAGATCGACTCGACTATTGATAGTGATCAATAATATATATACTTTATGGGGTCGAAAATGCTTCCTTATGTCTGTTACATACTTTCGCACAAAACCATTATACCCTTTTTCCCATTTTTTATGGGATCAGGGTATAAAAATAATAAATATAAGTTTAAATTTATTGAAAACAACCTAGGTTAATTGTGTCTTTTCATGTAAGTAACTTCAATATTTATTACATAAGCAATCGTGACTAGCACGCTGACATAAAAGCTTATATACTTGTAGCGTTAGGGAGACAATTAAATAAAATAAATAAAAAAGTTTTCTCATCATTTTCCAATTTTGGGGAAGGATTTCTTAAAATTTTAAAGTCATGTTGCTAATTATTTGTTATATAGAGCTTCGAAAATAGATTTAAAGCCGATAAAATATAAATCAAAAAAGTTTTATACAACAGTTTTCCCGCCATTTTTCGACTTTGCAGGAGTATTTTCCAAAGTTTAAAAATCACATTGCTAATATTTTGTTGTGTAGAGCTTTAAAAATAAATTTGAAGAAAATCAGAAGAAAATTAATATTTTGCCCATAAAACCTTGACCCCTATTTGCCTCCCAGGGAGGTACATTTTCTATAAAATTGGTTTTTAATGAATTTTTATAATGATCTTTGAAAAACAGTTTGAAGCCGATCGGATGAAAAACAAAAAAGTTTGATACAACGGTTTTTTCTCATTTTTCTTTTTACCCATGTTAAATGGGTTCAGCGTATTAAGAGGTGGACAACACTGTGAGCTGTTATAACTTTACTGTCGCACCTTAAAAATCTTTTCGAAGGTAAATCAATGTGTGCAGCTGCATCATCGTCAAAGCACTACGATTACGATTCGGACTGCAAAGCTTTTCCGGCAGAACCTAGGCCACAAATGCATCAAGTGATTTTCTAGATTTTGTTGTGCGCTGCTGCAGTGCTTTGGCCCTGAGCCGGCCGTGTATCAAAACGTAGTTTGAAGCAGGAGCAGTCGGAATACTCGAAACGCCCTCCCACTCCTGCTTCTCCTCCAGCCTCCTAGCTCGGATTTGCCAGCAACTTTACCCAAACTTTCGTTAATTTGATCCCGGTTCCCAGAGAAACCAAGAGTAAGCCATGTTCTGAACTAGCTCGCTGCCCAAACTCTTCATCCTTGTCTTCCTTTGCTGCTGCCACTATGCACTTTCTATTTACGTTTACTCATCGTTTGTAATTTCTATGAATTGTAGATGCAATCGGGCCACTCCGTGGTCCTGCTAAGTCTCATGTGTTGCAGTTGCATATACACCGACTCTTATATAGTCGTGTTTGTCGTGTTGGCACCCCCTCCTATAACACGTAACCAACAGCACACGTGGCCGAACCCGCAACCCGTCAGTGCAGTGCATTTCATGTGCAGCGCCCCAAAATGCGGCAGCAGTTCATTTGGTAAGCTCTAGACGAAGGCAAGCTGACAATTCTGTTGCGGCCAGCGGCAACAACAACAACAAATTGAAAACGCAAACCACCACAAGAAGCACTACAAATCCCAGAAGAGAGAGCAGAAAAAAATGTAGTCGGCCCCGTTGCGTCAGGATTACAATGCAAGAGTGAACGCAGCTGCCGGGCCGGTGCCAATCTTTTATGACGAAACAAATATGGCCATAATTCAACAGGGAAATTGCCTGGACTGACCACGACGATGGCCAGGAACAAAGGCCTCCACCAGAGGCACCTACTCATACGGGTGCGGTGAAGTGTTTTTTTTGCCTGCTGCTGCCGGCGACGCCGTTCATTACGACTCTGAGCTTGTGTGTTCCTATGTGGATTTTGTTTTTGTTGGATTTCGGTGATTTGCTTTGTCAGTGACAAAGATAATAACAGCCAGCCGCAGGGCCCAAGCACTGGCTCTCATTCATGTGCCTTAGAAATCAGGCTCCGTATGTCAAGTGCCTGCCTCATCCATAGTCTATGTATAACCACAGTTTCCCATACACACGTTCACCCCGTCACATATTTCTTAGCCCTCCACAACCCCCTTCCATGTCTGTGTGTGTGCTGTTAGCCATTTTTAATTGCCACAATTTCAATTGCTTAAATAACTATTTGTATAACAATCAGTTGTAAGCCTCGTGCAACATCAAAGTCAAGTCAGTGGCAGTGACAGGGCGTGATTCATGTTGGCCCTGACAAGGCCTTACGTCCTCTTATTCTCCCTTTCGAAGGAATAAAAAAGACTTCTCTGGCCTACAATAAGTTTCTATTTGACTAATGAGGTTGACACTTCAAATTGATTTTATATTCCAGCTATTGTCTGATTTCAATCAAGTAATAGACTGGCGTTTATCATTCCCTTTTCAATAGCAAAAAAACATATATAAATCTATTGGCCTTTTGACCTAAGTAACCATATGCTGTTCAAAGACATTTAAACCTAAGTGCTCAAGCGTAGAGTGCCCGATTAGGAGAAACCCTGAACCCAGCCAATAGATTTATTTATAATTATTTATGAGACAGACAGACGGACAGACAAAGAGACAGACAGACAGACATAAAAACATTTAGACAGACAGTTTGACAGACACGCTGACACAGAAATGAGAGACAGATAAACAGACAGAAGCCCAGACAGACAGAGAAACAAACATACATACAGACAGACAGAAAGACGGAAAGACAGCCACTTTGAAGGACAAACTGACAGGCAGACACAGAGACAGACAGAAATGAGAGACAGACATACAGACCGAAATGAGAGACAGACATCATACATACATACAGACAGACTGACAGATAGTTTAACATACAGCCTGACAGACAGACTGACACACAGACAGACAGACAAACATACAGACACACAGACATACATACATACAGGCAGAAACAAATCTGACACAGACAGACAGACAGACAGACATACAGTGAGACATACAGACAGACAGACAGACAGAAATGAGACACAGACAAACAGACAGACAGAAATGAGCGACAGACAGACACACAGCCAGACACAAATGTTAGACAGGCCGACTGATAAAAAGACATACATGTGTACATACAGACTGACAGGCAGGCAGACAGACTGACACATAAACAAACAGACAGACAGACAGAAAAGAGAGACAGACAAAAATATAGGCACACAAAAACATACACAGCTGACAGACAAACAAACAGTCAAACAGACAGACGAAGACAAAGAAACAGACAGAAATAAAAGAGAGAAGAACAGACAGAAATGAGTAAAAGACAGACAGAAATGAGAGACAGATGAACAGACAGAATAAAGTCAGGCAGACCGATATGAGAGACAGAATGACATACAAACAGACATTCAGAAATGAGAGACTGACAGACATTCAGATAGATAGACAGACACACAGACACAAATGTGAGACAGACTGACAGACTACCCGACATAAAACAAGTAAGAGTGCTCTAGTCAAAAGTGTCCGACTAGGGCATACCCTGAACCAGTTCTTACATTCATAATTCTTTATCTGCTGCGCGAGCTACCAACTCGATGCCTGGCTATAGACGTTGATGTTCTAACGAACAGTACATTCAAGTGGCCCAACGATACCAAGCCAGGGCTTGTTAACGCGCGGACCCAGGCAACAAGCAACCCACCTCCCGCCCAACCGACCGAAGATTGCGAAATAAGAATAGAACATACAATATAAATACAGCAAATGAACATAGACTATTTAAAAGTACAGTTCTGAGAGTAGGGACACAAGTAGCAGAAGTAACTAATTATCCGGTAAAGGTTATTATAACTAGAGCATAACATCCGAAAAGGGTTATGAACTGCATAGTTAGTATTGCAGGCTTGCAGAGAAATCCGCAAAAAGTTCCTAGTACTTCTGATCGGAACAGCAAAACTAATTTGGCTAATTAATTCGGATGAATCAATTTCACCGATAACAAGTTTGTGTAAGACGATTACACCAAGCATAGTTCTACGATCAGAAAGAGAGGGAAGATTTATTGGTAAAAATCTACTACGGTAAGGAGGCAAGCGAGTATTAGGATTCCAGTGAAGACACCGGAGGGCAAAGAGTAGAAATTGTTTTTGCACAGATTCTATTCTATCCTGATGAACCTTGTATTATGGACACCATATACAAGATCCATACTCAAGAATGGGGCGAACAAGTGAAGTATAAAGAGTCTTAGTAACGTAGGGATCATCAAATTCTTTCGACCAACGCTTAATGAAACCCAAGACACCAAAGGCTCGATTAGCAGCAGAAGAAATATGCTTGTCAAACTTAAGCTTGGGATCCAAAAGGATACCCAAATCAATAACCGACTCAATTCGTTCAAGTGGTTTTCCATTAAAAGCATAATTATTTAAAAAGGGCATTCGCCTATAAAAAGACATAACGTTGCATTTACCACAATTTAAATGTAATAAATTTACCCCACACCAGGTTTGAAAGCTTTCTAGATCAGTTTGCAACCTTTAACCAGATAGAAAGTCAGTAGATGAAAAAAAAAGTTTAACATCATCGGCATACATAAGCACCAGAGGATGTGTTATCACCGAAGGAAGGTCATTAATGAACAATGTACGTGACCTGAAAAGACTTAGAGAATAGTCCTTTAAAAAAGACTTTTTGGGATCTTAAACTTAGATAATTGGAGATCCAAAGAATTGAGTTTTTTGGAAATCCCAGAAGATGAAGTTTATGACGTAAAAGAGAATGATTAACGGAATCAAAAGCCTTACCTAAATCGGTGTAAATAACATCTGTTTGCATTTTATTTTGAAACCCCTTCATAACATATCAAGTGAATTCAAGTAAGTTAGTGGTAGTAGATTTTTTTTTTCACAAACCCGTGCTGGCAGGGTGAAATTATAGATCTACAAAGATGTTGTAGTTGAGAAGATATTCATTTCTCAAAAATCATAGGAAAAGCAGACAACTTAGACATACCTCTATAGTTCTGAATGTTACACTTGTTTCTTTTTTAATGGAGAGGAATAATAAATGACTCTTTCCACATGACGGGAAAAGAGCACAACTCCATAGACAGATTAAATAGCTTATATAATGGCCTCAAAAGACCTTCAGCACAGTAGCTAAGCCCGCAGCCTGGTACTCCATTAGGTCCCGGTGAGAATAATGGCTTCATGGCCTTAAGATCACTTAATAGCGAGCTTTCCGTGAGCAAAGGTCCAAAAATGCAATTAGAGACATTAACATTATAAGGATATGTCGAAACCAATTGAACATTTGGTGAACTATAAGTTGTTTGAAAAAATTCAGCAAATAAATCGGCGATGGCCTGATCTGAGTAAGCTGTCGTTTTTTAAAAAAATACGGTTGATGCAAGTATTGATGATTAACGCTTCGCATTAACGAAGTTACAAAACTGTTTAGGATCCCGCTGAAACTGTAACCTGCACCTTCTAAGGTAATCCTGGTAGCATTGGTTATTGAGGACAGAGAAATTGGATCGAGCAATCAAGTAGTTAGAGAAATCCAAGAAAGAGTTTCCTTGAACTTTTTGTACAATTTTGACTTTCTATTTTTCATGCTAGTTAATTCCCGTGTAAACCAAATTGGTTTGTTAGAACTACGTGCATTACGAACCGGGACACATAAATCAAATAATGAATTTAAGGTTGAGTAAAAAATCGTGATTGCACTGTATATGTCTCTACACCTGTAAAGCTGGGACCAGTCAGTCTGGGATAGGAGTTGAGTAAGTTTAATAAAATCGGTGTTTCGAAATTGACGAACTCGTTTTGGAGGTAGAGTACGTGAACACATCCCCCGGATAGGTAAATCTATCAACACTTCCAAAGTTGGATGTTAATGATCTTCAGGAAGGGATATAGGTTCAATACGGACAACAGATACGAGGGAGGGATACAAAACGAAAATAAGATCAAGCATCTTATTCTGAGAATTTGGGATAGCATTGATTTGACACAATGACATCCCAAATAAATTATCAAGAAAACCATGTTGGGTCGTGGGAGTCAATACATTGGAGTCTACATTAGAAATCCAAACAGTCCCAGCAATATTGAAATCACCAAGAACAACAAGAAAATCACGATCAGAATGCATAGGTGATACAGAGTGTATTGCAGAAAAATGCGAAAAATATACAGAATTGTCTGCAGAAGTTGGAATATAAGAACAATTAATAAAAAGGCTAACACCACGAAGACTCGATTTGTTAGCAACAAATTCAATATCTACAGAACTATCTCCTGTTACTATTTCTGAAGATACATCGGCATCAACAGCAATAAGTGCACCCCCACCACGACGAGGAGTGCGATCTTTTCTATAAATGCAAAATTTGTTAAAAAGAATTTCAGAATTTAGGATGTCGGGCCGTTACCATGTTTCAGAAAAGGCAACGACATCAAAAGTAAAGGACATGCTATTTCGGTAAAGATTACTAAGTTTACTACAAATACCTCTTACATTCTGATAGCCCAGTGAGAGGGAGGATTTTAGTTTTTTGTGCTATCAGAGACCATAGGGGAGTGCAACCGGAGTCCGATTTTTCTTTTTCACAGTGTATTTTTTTATAATTAAGTGGTCAGGCCAAAATTCTTTAGAACAAATTTTACTGAAAGGATCGAGAGGAACACTTATTTTAAATGAGGAAATTTCCCGAAGATACGTAAATTTAAATTTTTCCACCATAATATTGGCTTCAGATTTCGCCTGAATAAAGGCCTTGACATCGTCAGATGTAGTATCAGGGGCAAGCCTAGAAACAAAAATTTGTTTTTTGGGGTGGACACCTACAAGGGTCTTAACATCAACCGCAGCTGTAACTCCAGGAGGAGCTATAGCCTTAATTGAAAGAGCATTTGACTCGGCAGACAGACTAGCAAGAGTATGTTGATTTGCAACAACACTGCCAGCATTCGCCGAGTCCGAAATTTCTACTGGGTCAGCAGGAACAACATCCATGGGTATGGCGTTGATTTCCTCACTACTGACTACTATCTGGGGACACGGGGATGTAAAATTTATCAGTGATGGAGCAGATGAAACAACTGGGACTGTTGGGACTGAAAGCTCATTAGGGCCAATTGACAGCCTATGATTGGCCTTTTTGCGCTTAGGAGACTCATTCAAAAGTTTCATACCTTTGAACTCGTCATCCAACGCAGAGAAACCTTCGAACAGTTTTTTAAACCGACCGAAGATATCTCCAAAGCCTTTCTTGGTCTGCCTCATGAATCCCATCATATCCCTTTCAACATCCCTACAGGTCTCACAAGTCCACTTTAAGCCTGATTTGGACTCAATCAGGTCTATAATACGGCCGTTGAGGCCAGCGCATTTTTCGTGCGCAACATTATCGCACAGCCAGCAACAAACGAAACCCATTTTAACGTTTGCACGCACCTGGCAATTTTTTGCATAACAGACATACATTTTTATTTTTTGTTAAAAAAAAGTAATTAATTACAACAAAAAATATAAATAAACAAGTAAGAGTGCTCTAGTCGAGAGTGCCCGACTAGGATATACCCTGATCCAAGGTCTTACATTCATTGAAGTTATTTATCTGCATTCATACATAGAAACACACACACATATACAAACAAAAGCTGCTGGCTACGCGCGTCATACATTTGCTTTGCTTCTTCTTCTTCCTTTGGCACCAACCTATGTTACATTGAATCGTTAATAACTTCTTTGTTTATTGTCCGATCGTAATGAAATTCGTAGGACACAAAGATGGCATATAAATGTGAAGCTGTGTAAAATCCGAAGGTCATACCTCTTAAAATACGTATTTTTCGATTTCTAGGAGATCGGAGAGGGGTATCCAAAAAGTGAAATGCATTTAACTTCTGTATGCTATTGGAGAGTATATGTACTAAATTTGGTGACTCTACGTCTTATAACTTTTAAGCTATACCTTAAAAACACTGTTTTGGAAACTTAATTTATCGATAACTTTTGAAAGGATTGAGATATTTAAAAAAAATGATAAGTTTGTTTAGAGCCGGCAGTACAGTAACTTAAACTATAATATAAAGTTTCTAGCTTTTATGACTTTCAAGTTATGCCCGAAAAACACTTGACTGGAATCGAAATTTATCGATAACTTTTGAAAGGGACGAGATATCGAAAAAAAATGATAAACTTGTATTGACCCGGCACTACGAGAACTTATATTTCAAATATGAAGTCTCTAGCTTTTGTAGTCTCTGAGAAACAGGCGTTCATACAGACGGACGGACAGACGGACAGGGCTAAATCGACTCGGCTATTGATAGTGATCAAGAATATATATTCTTTATGGCGTCGGAGATGCTTCCTTATGCCTGTTACATACTTTTGCACAAAACCATAATACCCCTTTTTTCCATTTTTAATGGGATCAGGGTATAAAAAGAAAATAATTTTTTTTTTTTATTTATTTATATATTATTAACAACATTTATACGTACTTATATAATAAGACACTCTTATCAATACACAACACTACAAATTAATACACTTTTATAAACGTATTCACATATATACTTATAAACATGTAAACATATACACATATATACATATACATATATATACTTATAGACATATATACTTATACACATATAAACATATACACATATAATAAAACTCTAATAGTAATATTAAATTAGATGTCAAGGAAATTTTGGTTTAGAACTTTATATTAGGACATGATCAGACATTCGAGCTACTAGTTTACCGGAAATAAAAGAAGAAGCAATTACCTTGCCTATTAAAAAAAAAGAATACAATGGATTCTGGCAACGCTTCTAGATCTCTTCCTTACACCTCGTCAGGATCTATTCTTAACCTAACTCCAACAATCAGTAGAATTGTAGCATTCCAAACTCATGCTTTTATTAAAGAACTGCCAGTCGGTTCATACTTATAAGAGACACTGACCAGACTCCCTATGGCCTGCTTCTTCTTAGGGCCATTAGAAACAAAGTCGTCGGCAAAGCCAACGAAGCGCTTAAGTTAACCAACACTGAACTTATATGGCTAGTAAAAAGAATGAAGCCATCCTTCTTCGCGAAATACAATCGTTTCCACAAAACATGTCTTGAGACCTTATTAGAAACGACAACGAAGATATTGTACCTATTCATTCAAAGACAAAACTATTCGACGAAGTTTGTTTAAATGTATTTTTGTTAAGTCTTAGGGAACCTCTTAACGCAATAATGAGGGCTAGAAACCCAACAATGTTTGCGTAATGGCTTATTATTAACAAAGATCCATAGAGTACTTAAATTTACACAGTCACCTTGGCTTAAAAAGTACATCGATCTTAACACCCAACATAGAACACTAGCAAAAAACAATTTTGAAAAAGATTTTTTCAAACTTTTGAACAACGCTGTCTATGGGAAAACCATGGAGAATGTTGAAAAACGCAAAGATGTGAAACTGGTCACATCATGGGAGACAACAAATTGTAACCGGTTGGGGGCACGGGCGCTTATTACGAAGGCGAGTTTTCATAGCTCTGCACAATTTTCTGAAGATATGTATGCCATCCAGATGCAGCGCCTTCATAATGTTTATGATAATCCCATGTATTTAGGTTTCACTGTCTTAGAATTATCTAAATGGAAATTGTATGATTTCCATTATGATAACATGAAACCCAAATTTCAGGAGAAAGTCTCTCTAAATTATATAGATACAGATTCATTTATATATTCAATAGAGACTAACGATATCTTTAAAGATGTCGCTAAAGATATTGAAATGAGGTTTGAAACCTCTGAGTATCCCGAAGAGTTGGCAAAAGTATATGGGATAAAAAGGTGCAACAAAAAAGTCTTGGGTATGATGAAGGATGAGAATTGTGGGAAACGTATGTTAGAGTTGTTGGGCTTAGAGCGAAAATGTATTCACTGTCGCTTGAGGGGGGAGGGTGTTTAAAAAAATCCAAAGGTGTAAAGAGGTCTGCATTAGATAAGCTTAGTATAGATAGTTATAAGGAATGTCTATTTACAAATACACAATTTTAGGATTCAATGATGATGTTTAGATCAAAGATCCATAATTTATAACTACATTAAGCTCTAAAGATGATAAGCGCAAGATAAGGGAAGATGGCATCCAAACATATGCTTGGGGCCATTATAGAATTAATACCTAATAAAGATAATAGTAAGAAAACAAATGTACAAAAATCAAAAAAAAAAAAAAATTATTCAATGAAAAAATATATTTTAATTTAATATATCAAAATTAAATTAAATAAATATATCTGTTATTATTATTGATATACATATATGTAAACAAAATTAAAAAATAAATTAAAATATATTAAAAAAAAAACCAATATATCTTGTTTTAATAATAATCTTTTAATTCTGTAAATTTTTATCCCATTTCATGAAAAATGGCAACAAAAATATACCCTAAAAAAAAAGGAGAAAATATATAACCTATTAAGAAAACTAATTAAATACCCGTAAACATTTAAAAAGAAGAAAATATATATATAACCTGTAAAGAAAAGTAATAAAAATACCCTCTACATTAAATAAATAAACCATGTTTTTTTGATTACTTTTAAAATTTTGTTTTTATTTATTTCAAAAATAAAACCTGAAAAGGAAGCATAAAATATGATAAAATAAATAAATAAATAAAATTGGTGTTTTTTTCTTGGAGTATAAATGATTTTTATTTTATTATTGAATATATATATATATAATTTTTTTATTGTTTTATACATTTGTTGTTGTTGTTTATTTATTTATTTATATATTTAACGTCGACTAAGTTCAGTCGACATAAAAAAAAGAAATTATATACAAACAGTTACAATGAACAACGTTAACATTAACAAATATAGTTTAACAAAAATTGAATACAAAACAAGTCTGCACTCCGACCCGTTGGGACAATTTTCCAAGGCTATGATCCAACACACAGCGAAAGTGGCCAGAAGTACAGACTTTACAAAAATGACATATTAAACATATTTATTTATTTACATATTTATTTATTTAATGTCGACTAAGAGCAGTCGACACTGGAAAATTACAATTTTATAATTTAAATATATAGTTTGTAAAAAGTAAAAATTGAAAAGCACAATTTAAAAGAATGTAAATTATAAATATTTATTTTAAATATTTAATTTTAATTTAATTTTTATTTTTATCTGGGGGTAGTTTACTTGAAAAAATTGGTTCAACATTTGTTGCAAGGATTGGGGAAAACCCAGAAAAACCCAATCAAACCAAATCAAAGCAAATAATACAATGGGCTTAGTAAGAATAAGTAGTTAAAATTAATTACGAGATAAAAAGTTTAAAATAGAGTTCTTTATCATATGAAGAGAGGACTCTGGATTGAATACACGAAAGAGTCTATTGTATTCAGAACAGAGTACTCGAAAAGGCTCATGCATTGAGTAGTTCGTAGTACAATGGTTAAGAGTAAGTGGGATGAAATTACGGGTAGGTCTAAAGGGAACCGCAAAATTAATTTGGCTCAACAACATAGGTGAGTCAATTTCACCATTTATTAGTTTAACTAAAAAAATTATTCCAAGCATAATTCTACGATTAGTCAAAGAAGGAAGGCTAATTAAGAGCAGTCTACTAGAGTAAGGAGGCAAGTCAACGCCTGAAACCCAGTTAAAGCCACGCAGAGCAAATATTAAAAATTTCTTTTGCACAGATTCGATTCGAACTTGGTGTATCGGATATTGAGGGGACCAGACACAAGAACCGTATTCCAGAATTGGACGAACAAGAGAAGTATAAAGTATCTTGGTTGTATAAGGATCATCAAATTCCTTTGACCACCGTTTAATAAACCCAAGAACTTGAAGAGCCTTATTGACAGTCACCTTGATGTGATTGTCAAACTTTAATTTGTTGTCTAGGAGTAAACCCAAATCATTTACTTCATCTATTCTTTCAAGCAGCCTCCCGTCTAGAAAATAATCTACAATTTTAGGTGAGCCACGATAGAATGACATGACCTTACACTTAGAGCAGTTCAGCTGAAGCAAATTAACTTTGCACCAAGATGAAAAAGAATCAATATCAACCTGCAATAAGTGGCGTGAGGTCAAGTCATTAAATGTTAAGCACAGCTTCACATCATCGGCATACATTAGTACATTACAGTGAGAGACCATAGAAGGGAGATCGTTAATAAAAAGATTAAAAAGCAAAGGACCAAGGTGACTACCCTGGGGAACGCCAGAGGTGACAAATACAGTTTTAGATACAGAAGTTTTAAAGAGTACTTTTTGAGTTCTGTTGATCAGATACTCAGAAAGCCAGTTTAACAGTTTATATGGAAATCCTATAAGGGTTAGCTTATGAAGCAAGAGATAATGATTAACAGAGTCAAAAGCCTTACTGAAGTCAGTGTAAATGACATCAGTTTGCATTTTTTCTTGAAAACCTTTAATCACTAAAGAAGAAAATTCTAGTAGGTTAGTGGTGGTAGATCTACGTTTCACAAAACCATGTTGGAAAGGTGAAATAATAGAGCTACACAGATGTTGAAGTTGAGATGTTATAATTTTCTCAAATGCCTTAGGTATAGCAGACAATTTAGAAATACCCCTGTAGTTTTTAACATCGGACTTAGAACCCTGCTTATGGAGAGGAATCAAATAGGAATCCTTCCAAATCGCGGGGAAAGAGCAAGAGTCAACAGACAAGACAAATAATTTGTGTTAAGGTTTGCAAAGGGATTCCGCACAGTATCTTAGTACGCACCCGGGAATTCCATCAGGACCAGGCTTGTGCACAGGCTTGATTAAATTAAGGTCGCTAAGTAGCGAATTTTCAGTGATAGCAGGACCAAAAATGCAATTAGACTTTTGAGTAGTAAATGGATAAGGAGTGTTAGGTGTATAGGTAGAATTTGAATAGGTAGACTGAAAACAGTCTGCAAACAGATCAGCTGAAGCCTGATCCGAGTTTGCTTTCGTATTTTCATAAGATACAGACTGTGGCAACGAAGACGATTTGCGTTTCGAATTCACAAATTTATAAAACTGCCTAGGATCTTGAGCAAATTGCAGTTTACAGCGTCGCAGATAATCAGAATAGCAACGGGAGTTAAGCTCAACAAACTTTGATCTAGCGACCATATAGCGGAAAAAATCGGAAGAACTACCCGATACCTTAAACTTTTTATAATACTGTAATGCTAAATTATGACTCAGCGCCACTGGGTGACCGAGCGGAGATTCTTCGTCAGTATGGAGTGGCTCCACCGATGGCTAGTAACCCTCTTCTTCAATCCCAAGTCAAATGCAATGCTCGTTTTTCTTTATATCCCAAATATTTTTAATCGCAGTTCTTGCACGCTGCTTACTCAGCAGAAAAAGAGAACCTCTCTATAAGAAGAAGCGAAAGCTACCATTCGTCTGTGATCGTTTGCAGGGTCGCAAAACATACTCCCTCCGCGCTGTCCACCTGTTTCTTTCGAGCCCGCAATATTTGACTCTTGCTCCACATTACAAATTCGTTACAATACCCCCATGTAAGACTCGAGCCTCCTGGCCGATGTCAGGACCTTCAGCAGCCTTATACGGGGCGAGTCGATTGACGTGAATCGTTTTAGTCGTGCGTTTCCCGGGCGGGCGTACCTCATACACTAAGTCAGAGTGGCGGCGAATTACGACGGTCGGCCCAATCCAATCGGATTGCAACTTTGGGCAGCGTCCAACCTTCCGTGATGGCGAATGAAACCAAACCAGATCGCCCGTCTGGAACTCCATGGGCCTAGCGCGCAGGTCATAACGACACTTGTTGTTATCTGCAGCCGCTTTCAAATGTTGTTGACGAGCCATCTCGTGGGTGTGGCGCAGTCGCTCCCGTAACTGCTCTACAAAGTCGGGATAACTTTCTGGGCCCACCCTCGGGCTGGCCATACACCAATTCGCACGGAAGACGAAGCTCTCGACCCAGAGCCAATAGGGCTGGCGAAAATCCTGTGGCCTCGTGTGGTGCGGACCGGTAAGCCCATAGCGCCATGGGTAGAATCTGGTCCCAATTCTTTTGGTCATTGTCCACAAATTTGGCCAAGTAGTCGAGGAGCGTCCTGTTGAATCGCTCCACCATTCCGTCCGATTGTGGGTGCAAGGGTGTGGTCCGTGTCTTTTCAACATCCAGAAGATGAAGGCAAGCTTTGAAAATTGCGGACTCGAAATTCCGACCTTGGTCCGAGTGCAGGATGAAGGGCACGCCATATCTGCAGAATACTTCATCGATTACTGCTCGCGCCACCGTTTCGGCTGTTTGATTGGGTAAAGCGAAACATTCAGGCCACTTAGTGAAGTAGCACATCACAACGGCTATATACCGATTGCCTTGCGGCGTGGTGGGCAACGGTCCGAGGATGTCGATTGCTATCCGTTCAAATGGAGCCCCAATAGCGCTGGGCCGTAAACGGCCAACAGTCCTTCGGCTCGGGCCCTTTCGCGCGTTGCACACCTGACAGCGTGCACACCATATGGCTACATCTGCGCTTTGCCCAATCCAATAATACCGCCGCTTTGCCTTGGCGAGGGTCTTTTTGATGCCAAAGTGTCCGCCGGTGGGGGAATTGTGGACACCTCGTATGATTTCCACTCGCAAGGATTGTGGGATGACTGGCACCGCATGTTCGTCCCGATTCTTGACCATCAGCACCTCATTGTCCAAATGCAGCTGGTCGAAAAGATGCCAGTAAGCTTTAACTTCGGGGCTCTCGCTCCAGATACTCTTTTTGGGCGGTCGCTCTTTTTTGGCCACCCACGAATGAACCAGTGCCAAGACTGGGTCGTCTCTCTGGCTTTGGGAATAGTCTGCAGCCTGGGCTTGTAAGAATAAAATTTGTTGCGCGGTACCTCGCTCGGTTCTCTCGCAAGTGCGGCACTCGCCACAAGGCCGTCGCGACAGTCCATCGGCGTTTCCATGCTGCTTACCGCTTCGGTGCTGGATCTCCATGTCGTATTGCTGCAACCTCTCAATCCATCGAGCGACTTGACCTTCCGGTTCTCGAAAGCTGCAGAGCCACTTTAAGGAGGCGTGGTCGGTTCTAAGGAGAAACTTTCGACCATACAAATAATGGTGAAAGTGCTTAGTTGCCCGAACCACGGCTAGGAGTTCCCTTCTGGTGACGCAGTAATTACGTTCCGCAGAGCTGAAGGACTTGCTTTAATACTCGATTACACGCTCCTGCCCGTTTTGGATTTGACTCAGTACGGCTCCAGCTCCTTGGTTGGAGGCATCTGTGTCCAAGACAAAAGCGCTGTTGGGTTCGGGAAACGTTAGGATCGGTGCGGTTATTAACCTGGATTTCAGGGTGTCAAACGACACTTGAGCCGAGGGTGACCAGATAAATTCACGACGGGCTTCAGTTAGCTCGTGCAGTGGCCGGGCGATGGTAGCGAAACCCTCTATGAATTTGCGGTAGTAGGAGCACAAACCCACGAATGAGCGAACATCACTCTGGCTGCCTGGTGTTGGCCACTCTGCGACCTTGGAGGTTTTAGTCGGGCAGGCTCGTAATCCGTGGCGGCCCACAATATGTCCCAGGAAGCGGACTTCGGTTTTGAAGAAATCGCATTTGCGAGGACTCAGCTTCAATCCCGCACCAGCCAATCGTTGAAACACTTCCTCCAGCTGCGCCAAGTGCTCTTCGGCGGTTCGTGAATGCACGATGATGTCATCGAGATATATCAGGGCAGACTTCCAAGTCATGCCAGCGAATAGGCCATCCATTAGCCTTTCGAACGTGGCAGGCGCATTCGTCAGTCCGAATGGCATAACGTTGAATTCGAACAGGCCAGCGTCGCACGCAAAGGCCGTCTTTGGACGAGACTCCGCGTCCATCTCGACCTGCCAATAGCCACTTTGCAAATCCATTGTGGAAAACCAACTCGAGCCGTGCAGGGTGGTGAGGATGTCGTCCATGCGAGGCAGAGGGTAGGAATCCTTAATGGTGGCATCGTTTAGGCGCCGGTAGTCCACACAGAACCGGGTAGATCCATCTTTTTTTTGACTAGCACGACGGGCGACGCCCATGGGCCGGAGCGGCTGCTTGATGGGGCGAGTTTGGCCGGTGTCAATGTGATGGCGGGCCAACTTCGTTCGTCCGTTATCGTCCTCGCTCTGGGCGAAAACTTGATTGTATTGCTGCAAGAGTCCTAAAAATCGCTCTCGATATTTATCGGGAAAGCTACCGGGCAGAAGCGAGTTCCACTCAATTAGATCCTCCTTCTTCGGCCGGGTAATCGGTACGAAATCCACCGGCTCTAGCCTGCCCAGCACTGTCAGTGCGGGCAACTTATGCGCTTGCGAGGTGAGATTCAGGATTCGCACAATCATGGTATCCCGAACGGCATCCACAACGGTGCTGCCCAGAATCAGTTCAGGGGGAAAGCTAGATGCTTCCCCACGCTCCAAGATCACGTCAGTCTGCGGTCGAAGGCACGCGCAACTCAATTCCACCTGGGTGTCGCTGAACGGCGGGACACAAGCCGGAGCCGTCAGGTACAAAAGATTGGTTGCATCGAATCTGGGTGGTTGTAGGGGTACCACACCCCAATCGAACGCTAGACACAGCGCTTTCAAATCGACGGTTGCTTGATGGTGGATTAGGAAATCTACTCCCAACAAGCTTGGAGTGGTGCCACCGACCAGTAGGAACTCATGCCGCAGGGCCCGCTGGCCCAATCTGACTCCAATGTTAGCACGTTCCGTTACTTCAAAAGTTTCCGACGAGGGGCCTCGAAGAAGCACATGACAAGCAGTGGTGGGCAGGGTCTCGTGGACGTCTCTCTTGTTCATTAGCGAAACCGCCGCGCCAGTGTCGACAACCATGCGCACCGGCCGTTTCTGAAATAAAATTGTGCAATGTAAGCATTGATCATCTACGGTACCAATTGTGTACGTAGCTTGGGGGGTTGGATGAAGATTCCCTCGTGCAGCACTCCTCTGCAAATCATCGTGACCAGATGATTCTTCGCCTCTTCTAAATCTGGGCTCTTTAAACATCGACGCTACGACACTCTTCACCTCCTTTGGTGGTGGTGTCGATGAGGGACATGAGAAGCTGGGATTGGAAACTGCGGAGGACCAGCTCAAAGAGGCGTGGGCGGCCATGGAGGATGACTCAGGGCGCTCTGACACTGGGAGGGGTGGGGGCGTGGGTATACGCGCCTCGCCGTCCTCAGTGGGCTGCCGGAATTCATCTGTAGTTGGCGCTTGACGTGTCTGGGCTGCTGATCGTAGGCGGCACTGGGCGTTGCGGCTCTCGCTGTCTTGCGGCGACGGCTCAGCGTTGGGCGTGAGGCGGGCGGCAGTGCTTGTGGCGGCGGTCAATGCTTGGCCTCGGCAATTCCAAAGGGCTTCAGTAGACTGCATTATAGTTTTCGATCCGATAGGGGCAGGTTTTAAGTAAGCCAACTCGCGCCCCTGGGAGCTGGCTTCCTCTAGTTTTCCGTCTTTACCGCTTTGTTGACGGGTGGCGTAGTACCGCGGGCGTTCGCACGGCCGTGGTTACGACTGCGGGTACTTACAGGGGCTGGTGGCTCGCTGCTGGCTACCGAGGTGCAATACACCGATCGGCCTGAGTGCCGTGAGCATTGTGCCTGCAGCCGAATGGCCATATCCCGAGCCTCGGCAAGGGTTTGAGGCTTGCTGGAGAGCACCAGGGCTTGATGTGTAGTTTCTCGCATTCCGTCAATAAACTGCTGTATCATAACGGCGTCGTAGGTTGGCTCCGGCGCATCCGCAAAGACAACCCGGCCCAGGCGCTCCAGTTCCATTGCGAAGTCGACCAAAGACTCCTTCGGGCGCTGCGCGCGATTACGTAGCTGATGATAGCTCGCCTGGCAATCTAAATCGAACTGCCTTCGCATGGACTCCACCAGCCGACGATAATCTCTGGTCACGAGAACCGGAAGTCCGCTGAAAAACCTTTGGGCTTGGCCTTGTACATTCAAAGCGACCCCTAAACACCGCTCAGAGTCACTCCAGCGATGGTGGTCAGCCATCATGTCCAGAATCCGTTCGTAATCTGACCAGGGACTAGAACCATCGTAGTTGGGAAGATTGCCGGGGTTGAACGAGCCTACTCGGTCCGATCGCGGTGGCGAGGTTGCATACACATCCGCTGGCATTGCGCAGTTTTCCCGTGCAGCTGGATCTGAACTACTATGCGGCTGAGGATCCCAAGCTGTGGATTGGCCTGCTGGCAGTGTTTGCGTTGCCTGTCGCGGCGTCTCCAGACTGCTGGTCGCCCCTCGAGGGCCATCCAGCATGCCTTTCATAGTTCGATGGAACGAGTCAAACATCTGTTCAAGCTTGTGATCCATACGTGCCTGTGACTCCGTTAGCTTTCCCTCCAACGCGGTTATACTCGCCGCCACCTCCTCTCGCAATTGCTCAGCGCGTTTGCTAGCCGATCGCTTAGGCATCGTGGTATGAATCTTTGCAGATCCGATCACCACCCCACATCTGACACCAATGTAACGCTAAATTATGACTCAGCGCCACTGGGTGACCGAGCGGAGATTCTTCGTCAGTATGGGGTGGCTCCACCGATGGCTAGTAACCCTCTTCTTCAATCCCCAGTCAAATGCAATACTCGTTTTTCTTTATATCCCAATTATTTTTAATCGCAGTTCTTGCACGCTGCTTACTCAGCAGAAAAAGAGAAACCTCTCTATAAGAAGAAGCGAAAGCTACCATTCGTCTGTGATCGTTCGCAGGGTCGCAAAACATACTCCCTCCGCGCTGTCCACCTGTTTCTTTCGAGCCCGCAATATTTGACTCTTGCTCCACATTACAAATTCGTTACAATACCTTGACTTCACGTTCTTCAACCGTGTTAATTCCCGAGAGAACTATGGCGGTCTATCAAGCCTTCCAGGATTCTCAAGGGGAACACAAATATCGAATAGAGTGTTCAGGGTATAATAAAATAAATTAATGGCAATATCCATATTTGCACAAGAGTACAAATGGGACCAGTCAGCTACATGAATAAGATTATTAAGTTGAGCAAAATCTGCTCTACGGAAACAACGCGATCTCGTGGTCAAATTCGCTATAACAACATTATCAAAATAAGGCAGTTCTATACTAAGCTCTAAAGTAGGATGATAGGGATCTTCAGGTAAAACAAGAGGGTTAGAACGGAATATAGCACAACCGGAGGGATCAGACACAAAAATTAAATCAAGTAAGCGGCCGATACAGTTATGAACAGGATTCACTTGAAATAGAGACAACTCAAAAAGTCCATCAATAATTCATGAGAACATGATGGCAATAAAATATTCGGACTTGCGGACCAAGCAACTTCAGGCAAATTGAAGTCTCCAAGAATAATAATATGATCTCTGTCAGAAAGCATAGAGGAAATAGATTGAATTGCAGAAAGATTCAACTGATAGACAGAGATATCAGATTGGGGGGGAATGTAAGAACAGGTGATAAATATTGAAAAGTTTTTTAAAATGATTTTAATACTAATAAACTCAATGTGCATAGGGCGAAGAGTTGAAATTTTTTCCGACGTAAGGTCAGAATCTACAGCAATGAGGACACCACCTCCCAGTCTGTATGGGCGATCACATCTATAAGATGAGTACCGATTAGCAAAAATTTAAAAATCTGAAATATCGGGCTTGAGCCAGGTTTCAGTGAAAACAAGTATATTAAATTCAAAGGATAGACTGTCTACGTATAGTTTAGAAAGTTTAGTTTTAAGTCCACGTACATTTTGATAGGCTAGGAGAATTGGTTTTTTCCAGGAGCGTTAGAAGCAGAAGTATCATTAATTATTATAGGCAGTGTAACCGGCGGCCGAGTTTTAATTTTGTTTGTGCATTTTTTTATAATCAGGCCTTTTGGCCAAAAAGCTTCACAAGAAATGGTTTCAAAAACTTCAGGCGGAGCACTTATTTTAAAAGAGGAAATGTCTCTCGCATACTTGAACTTAAACTTATCCACCGTGATATTAGTGGACTTAATTTTAGAACAAATATAGGATTTAACATCCTCGTCAGAAATGTCGGGGGCAAGGCGAGAAACAAAGAAATGTTTCTTAGGCAGAACCACTACCAGTGGCTTCAGAGCAATGCTCGAAGGACCAGGCACAGACACATCAGAAATATCATCTATTGAATTTAATGCCGGAACATTATCATTTCCAGTTCTCGCGGCTGGAGCTGGAGATGTAAACAACATCAGCTGCTGAGAGTTTTTAAGATTAGGCGTTAACGGGCTTGGAACCAAAATATGAGCCTGTGCCGGTGCCAGCAGACCGCTTGGCTTCATAGACATTTCAAATACTATCGGTTCATTTAGCTTACTAGGCTCACTTACCAGCTTAACGCTGACAAACTGAGCCTCCATAGCTTTAAACTCCGCACTTAACTTTGTAAAAGCAGTACGGAGCTCATAAAACCCCCGTTTGGTCTGTCTCATGAACTTTTGCATATCGTATTCGGCTTCCCGACAAGACTCAAAACACCATTTCAAGCCCGTCTTATTCGTAATTAGATCTTTTATTTTCTGTGTGAAACCGGCACATTTAACATGCACCACATTGTCACACAGCCAACAACAGATAAAGCCAGCTTTAGGGTCAGACTGACATTTGCAGTTTTTCAAATAGCAGACATACATAATAAGGCAGAAAACTAATATGCTCAAATTAAAAAAAAAATTTAACACAGAAAATCAGCACTGCACCAGGAAATACAAATTAGCAGATGGTTATGTTCTTGTTGTTGGTGGTGCTGCTGCTGCTCCATCATTCTCGTCATCAGAGTCGATGATGAGAATGGGCTCTCCAAAGTCAGACACATAGGGGATGGTGTCGTCATAATCGCTAAGGATTAATGACGCCGAATGTATCCTACCATTGGATGTGCGGATAATAGGCGGCCAATTTTCCTCATCCTCAAGTAGAGGACAAGGTGAAGCTGCCTGGTGGCCAGTACCCATCATCCTCATCCTCATCCAGGGGGCACGGTTGCCCCAACTGGCTTAATATGACCTATTCCTCCCACTCGCTCATCTCATCCTCTGAGTCGCCGATAATGACAATGGGGTAATCGTTCTCCTCAGGCACGACCTCGGCCAATATCTTTGCCATCGCTGCTTGTGTAAATGTTGTGTGCCTCATGTTGACTTGATTCTGACTCTGTTCTAGTCAGGACTTCTATTTATATCTAGGATCCTTCCATGCTCTAGGTATTTTTCACTTTTTTCTCACTCTGTACACACAAAACGTCCCGTCGAGTACATGAAACGTTTTCGGGGGAAACATCAAACGCAAAAAATGATCAGGATCGCTAGGTACCAAATATGTACCTTCCACTATTTTTTTTTTTGACCCCTTAATGTCAAATTGCTCAATTAAATATCATCTGTATTAGGGTTTTCTATTTAACATACATAGGAGTCCTTTTTCATTCTTGTTGATATTTTGTTTTGTATTAAGCCGCTTGTACTAGAGGGACAATAGCGTTGAATATGAATCCCTACAGCGTGACCGGTGATGAGCATTCACAGAACTTCTTTGATATTTATCCAAGAGTTATGTTCATTTGAGAAACCTAACCATTTAACAAATACTGTAGAATTTTGTCGCTTTACTATTTTTATACCCTGATCCCATTAAAAATGCGAAAAAGGGGTATTATGGTTTCGTGCAAAAGTATGTAACAGGCATAAGGAAGCATCTCCGACCCCATAAAGTATATATATTCTTGATCACTATCAATAGCCGAGTCGATTTAGCCCTGTTCGTCTGTCTGTCGGTCTGTCCGTCTGACCGTCTGTCCGTCTGTCAGTCTGTCCGTCTGTATGAACGCGCTGATCTCAGAGACTACAAAAGCTAGAGACTTCATATTTGAAATAAAAGTTCTCGTAGTACCGGGACAAGACCAGTTTATCATTTTTTTTCGATATCTCGTTCAGTTCAAAAGTTATCGATAAATTTCGATTCCAGTCAAGGGTTTTAAGGTTTAAGTTACTGTACTGCCAGCTCGATACAAACTTATCATTTTTTTTTTGATATCTCAATCATTTCAAAAGTTATCGATAAATTAAGATTCCAGAACAGTGTTTTTAAGGTATAGCTTTAAAGTAATAGGGTGTAGAGTCACCAAATTTGGTACATATATTTTTCTATAGCATACAAAGGTAAAATACATTTCACTTTTTGGAAACCCCTCTCCAATCTCACAGAAATTGAAAAATACGTAATTTTAAAGGTATGACCTGCGGATTTTACATAGTTGCACATTTATATGCCAGCTTTGTGTCCTACATTTTGATGAGACAATAAACAAAGAAGTTATTAACGATTCAATGTACCATAGTTTAAAGCCAAAGGAAGAAGAAAAATCAAAGCAAATGTATGACGCGCGTAGCAAGCAGCTTTTGTTTGTATATGTGTGTGTGTGTTTCTATGTATGAATGCAGATAAAAAACTTCAATGAATGTAAGACCTTGGATCAGGGTATCTCCTAGTCGGGCACTCTCGATTAGAGCACTCTTACTTGTTTTAACTA